>KV751405.1:1047588-1079839 GCA_001698575.1 Mola mola
GCCGCTCCTATTGCGCTGATGGTTTTATGTCACATTAAGTGAGTGCTTGTGTGGCAGAGCGACTGATTGATGGTGTCATTAGATTGTTTGATGGCCGCGGCCGAGCGGGGTGATTATGCTGCTGATAAACCGCAGCGAATGAGGAGCCCGACCGGCTCATTAAGACACGTATTGATCAGAGGCATTGACCTCCTCGTGAGCGTGACTGTGTGTTTTGCGGCCTGATGTGTGCTTTGTGTGCGCGTGAATTTGCATGTGCTGTCAATATTTGCAAACCTGTGCATCTGAATCTGCAGGCGTTGCCTCTTTAGATCTGTGCTCACATCTTTTCACGGCTCCTTGTCTTTATAGTTAGTGGCCGAGGCTTTGTTGAGTGGTGGCTAGCGGTGAGGCAGGCGGCCCGGCCAGCTGCTGGGATGCTATTCAGTGTCAACTGTTACTGGCAGCCACGCGCACGGAGGAGGCTCGTCATAACCTTGAATTTGGAATTGTTTTGTATGTGCACAGCTGGTGAGCCGCGGCTTTTTGTCGGCGCCGATAGCAGCTCACACCAGACTGCGATTTGTTCAGCGGTTGGCCATTTGTACCTGCCAGGTCCGACTAGAGCTCCACGCTCGCGCCCCTGAATTATTTGCGCTCCATAAACGGGTGTGATTGCTGCTAAATCATGACTATCAGGACAGGACAGTGGCTGCTTTTAGCCGCTTATTCACTGGCTGCGAATGAACCTTTGTGTCCACCTGCTTTTTACTGATTTGACCCATGAAGACCGAAGGTGCCAACTGAAAACGCACTTTAAAACCTGAGCAAACAAACCATCTTAAAACCAAAATTCACATTTTTGACCTTGTTACGTCAACGCGTCCATGTTGTGTCCTGTAGGTACGAGGACACACGTTGTGTTTGAAATCATTTTTCCTGGGAATCCGTGTCTGGCTCAAACATGTATGGCTGAATTACTCCAGTATAAGAACTTGACACTGTGCAGCATACAGTAGAGTAGTTTCAAAGTCAGACGTGGACAGGGGAACTCTGGCTTGCGGATGAGGGGTGGAGCAATGAGCAGCGACGGGGTGGCACGAAAGGAGCACATTGGTAGATCCAAGAAATTAGTTTTTAAAGGTTTAAGTTGTGGTTGGAGCTTTAATTGTAAATGTTTTTGCCTTTGCAGGATCAGTCGAGTGGACTGCAAAGCAAAATGATTGATTAGATCGGTTCATTCTGTGACGAAGAGGACTCAAATGACGCACAAAATGCCCCTTTTTACGTGAACACGTACAGAAAGTGAAGCAGACAGCCGGAGTTAACAAAGACAGCTGCTAACTGATTATCTCTAAGTAGAACTTCAGGGTTTGTCGAGTCAGCTCCCACAAAAAAAAAGCCTGTCTCTGTTGTCCCCGCTTCGTCGTATATATCCCTCATGTTTTTTTTACAGTGAACCAACTAAAAGAACTGAGCTGACGTAATACAAATGATCTCAAGTCGCAACACGTGTCTCATCAGGTGTGACGGGTAAATATACCCACAAACATCCAGTCTTGATGGGTTGAATTAATGGGTTCAAAGGGGACTGTCTTCACAGGTTAAAAATACTTCTTTGACTTAAAGCAAAACGGAGGCACAGCTCAGGTTGGATCGTCAGACGGTGTCACCGCGGTAGCAGCATTTTCCCGACGACCCGGGGAGCCCATAGCATTAACGTTTGACCATCTGGGAATCGACGACGCTTTAATATGCCTTGTTTGTTGTGTTGGCAGCTGGTGGAGCCCCTGACCCCGAGTGGCACGGCCCCCAACCAGGCTCAGCTGCGGATCTTGAAAGAGACGGAGCTGAAGCGCGTCAAGATTCTGGGTTCCGGGGCTTTCGGAACGGTCTACAAGGTCGGTGTGTGTGCGTGTGTGTCTCTTCATTTGCTGTTTTTTGTGCATAATTCCCCCAGTCCTCCACATTGTAAATCAAGCGCCGGTGAGTCAGCTGAACGCTCGAGGACAACGCCTCCCTCTGCAGACGCTGCCCTCTCCCCGGCAGAAAAACCCTTGCTTGACAATTTAAACATTAAGCAGAAACATTTCCGTCTGCAGCAGCGTTGGCTGACAGACACGAGCCGGCGGGAAGTTCAAGGACGTGGAACGGAAGACAACTGTTGGCTTGCCAACATCGCTGCCCCCCGGCAAAATTATTCACAACACCCCGATACTCAGCAAGCACTGAATAAACACAGCATTCTCCACCACCGGCTTTTAACTCCTCTCACTTGCAGTATTGATGGGCCCGTTTGATTTTATAGCAGCAATTAATCTGCACACATAGTCATCCGTCAATTTATGGCTTTTATTATGATCCAGAGCTCTCTGCTCGCAGCAGACAGTCCCACTGAGCGGAGTGAAGTTTTACAGGTTTGGAGTTCATCCATTATAAAATGTGTTGCACGAGCAAAAGGATGCGGTTCACGTTTCAGCTGATTCGCCATCAAACCCAGGCAGCGCCCGTCCAAATCATCAAGGCCCCGAGGCGTGTTTATCGAGAGAGCGGCGCATTTACGGTGATTACTTGTGCATTTCAGGGCATCTGGGTCCCAGAAGGTGAGACGGTGAAGATCCCCGTGGCCATTAAAATCCTCAACGAGGCGACGGGCCCTAAAGCCAACGTGGAGTTCATGGACGTGAGTATTTATGTCGCCACACCTGTGCGTCCGCTCCGGTGCGCGCCTGGCGGGCCGGGCTCGTCAAAGAGACGGCCGAGCGCGTCGCTTTGTGGGGTGGTAAATTCTAACGAGGGTTCCTTCTCGGACTGAGGCGCAATAAATGCAGCTCCAGTCGGTCGTAGAGCCGGGCGAGTATTGAACGAGGCTCGATTAAAAAAAGAGCACTTGTTTAACAGTTTTGGTTTTAATGGAGTCCGGGAGGGATGGAGTTCTAGTTCGTCCCATCTTTTCTTTGTTGCCTCCATCCTTCCTTCTGCTCCTTATTTTCAGAATGTGTCTTTTCACGTGTACCAGAACCAGTTCAAGAAGTCCAACAGGGTTCAAATCGTCGAGTGAAAGTCTACAAGTGCTAACTAAAGCCACAATTTCTCCAATTTATTGAGCCACAAGGCCTTCTTATTCAGCCGCTCCTAAAGCCTGCAGTGCTCTGGCTTCGCAGGCTTGACTTGAGGACGGTGAACACAGCTGAAGTTTTTCGAATTAGCCTTCAAAGGTTTGTCCGTAGGTCCATCGAATGTCTGGCAACCAACACATTTTGGTGCTGTATCGCTTCGTTACTGGAAAAAAAAAGCATCCATTTTGTCATATTTATTATTGAAACTCTTTGTTTAGCTTCAATGCAAAGGTTGTTTCCGAACTCTTCCCCCCGTAGTTTTCATTAACGCTCGTCCAGAGACGAGGACATTCATGCACCATTCTTGCACCTCGTCGGTCCCTTCCCGCTCAATGTTTCCTCTCCTCTTCCCCCGTTCCTCCCAGCGGGCGTCTCTGTCCATCCAGAGCCAATATGCTCTGTCTGCCGGCTTGTTAAACAGCAATCTAAAGGCAGGCTCACGCCTCGCCACTGGGAAACTATCCACTGGAGTGTCGGCTCCAAAACACACTCCAAAAAATACACAGGCGCTAGCACAAACGTGACCGCGCAGCTTTACAACGAGAGGCTCCCCCGCCCCGGCTGGGCTGGTCCCTGGTGTCCCGGCCGTTGGGTGACTCGCTCGACTTCCCTAACATGCCAGTTTGGAGTCAATTATCTGGTACGCAGAATTCACAGGCCTTAGCAGCGGCGCTAATTTAGCGTGTCTCGATGCACGTTTTCGTGGATCGTGCACCGGTATCGCAGGTGTGTGCACGCGTGAGATAGGAAAGGAGGGTCAGCCGGCAGTAATGGAGGACGGCGCCTGGAGAGATGAGAGAGACCAAAACGTGCACGCACAAACACACGCGCACACACACACACACACACACACACACACACACACACACACAGTCCTCTTAACGTTTGCACTGAGAGGAGAAAGCGAGAAGGAGAGTTTAGCTCGACATGGTTTACGACTGGCGGGTCTGTTGGAATCGCACAACAAAAGCACTCACGCCGACTTCCTCCTTCGCTGCTTCCCTTCCTGCCTCCCTTTTTCTTCTTCCTGATCCCAAGGAGCGAGGCCGACCCGCCGTAGAGGCGATCCCAGTTGTAAAATGCTGGACAGGAGGGCAGGAAGTGGAGATGTAGTGGCACCACTTGCGGCCGGGAGGCTCTTTAAATCAGCCCCCACCCACACACACACACTTTCTGTTTAGAATTAATCTACTCACACCCACCGTGCTGCCACGCTCCCTCTAAGCGCATTCTTTAGCATCTAAATTTATGAGCTGCACCCGGGGGCCCAGCCAGGAAAATGCACCTCCTTGACCATTTGCTGTATGCAGAGTCTGAGCTCGAGAGCGTGTCCTTGAACGCGCGAGCGTGAGTGTTTTGGACAGCGTGCAAATGAGAGAGGTAGAGAGGCGAGATGAGGGAGAGGGGGGGCGAGCTGGAGGACTGAAGTGAGTGTTTTTAAGCAGCGAGTGTGGCTTCTGCGTGCTGGCCGCCAGTGTTATTGGCCCTCGCCAATAACACTTCATCACCGCTGCACATCCTTCCGCCTGCAGCTCCGCGGCAACAATTACCCAACGCTGAGACACAACTGTTCCAACGGAGGCATCCATCTGCTGCGGGAAGAAGCAAAAGGCGTTTAGACGCCACATATCAAACAAGAGGAAAGCATTAAGTCACGTTGGGCTTTTATTAATTGTGCCGCATCTACAGTGAGAACCTGCATGTTTTCCACACGTTTAAATATAGATCAAAAAGGCAGAGTTTGAGTGGCTTTGAAGATGGTTTCTGCAGGATTTTCTCGCTCAACAAGGGGGGACGGACGATGTGCGTGCAGATAAAGTCGTAATCCCGCGCGTCGTGATTTATGCATTCATCTCCACCTCCATCAGGAAGCGTTTGGGGTACAGTGCAAACAGGGATACGTGGAAAACAGATGAGAGACAGACAGGCGCATCGAATTCCACTTCAAAGTGGGATGTTTTAGGGGGACACTAACTGAGGAATGCTCATGGGAATTCTATCAAATATGACTGAGCCTTTTGTTTTTTAAAATGTCTAGTTTTCTGTCCCAAATTGAAAATCAGAATAAGCAAAGCAGTAAAAATCTGGCCGGGATTCGGTGCAGATGGCGACTCGCGACTTAAGTGATCATAACCCCAAATATATGCTTCTTCAGGCATGTCTGCTTTATTTTTTAATCTGAATTTGCCAGCTAGCTGCCTGAAATGAGCTCTTGACAAATTGTGGAAAAGTTTTCTAACTTTAAGAAAGACCCGGAAGTGAAAAAGAGAGATTTTTAGAGCTTTACGTTAAGTTGATATTGTCACATTTCATCACTATACAGGAGCTTAGCAACAAATGCTAAACTTAAAAGTTCATTTATGTAAGCAGCTAATGATGGACACAGGACGGCAGTGTTGTGAGATTTTACAAACTGCAACCTTAAATTAACCTTTTGGATCTCACATAAGTTTCGGATAACCTACCAACTATAGCGCCATCTGCTGTTCACTAGAATATTTATTTAGATGGGCTCTGGATTGCATCTCTGCTTTACTTCTCATAGAAACAGTGACTGAGGCTCATAAACCTCATCTTTATGTTGAGTTATTGGGTTGAATGAGGTCGAGGTCAACCTTTCCCGTTTTGTAAACTTTACTGCATCGTAACATTCCGCTTTGCTGGACACTCCATGCTCTCGCGTCCCGTCGGATTCTCAGACCATTATGTTCTACACCACATATGACGAACTCAAGGCCCGTTATTTCATTTTATGTGTCCCACGAGAGCTTGGAAAGAATGTGATGAGTGGTTGTGATCTGTACAATGATAGCATTCAGCCACTAGGTGGCAGCGTTTCGTATCAGCCTTTGCCTAAAGCAGGTTTCGTGACGAGCGACAGTTTTGGAAAAAGAATACAAATACTTCTACAAATGTCCCAGAAAAGAGTTGATGCAGACTGAGGAGAATTTAAGGACAGATTGGAATGCAAATAGAGCTAAAGTCATAAATAATGCTTGATAATATTTGTCTGATGGCGGAAAACAAACTTATTTGCTTGAAAATTATACTCTTTGATGGATGAATAATGACAAGGTTTTTTTTTTTAATCAGATAAATTAACGTGATTTATGTTATAATAACACAAATGTGAGTGTGCTCACATATTTATACATCTCTGCAAAGGCTTATACCCTACATCGATGCACAAGCATATATTTTTGTTACCAAACTGATTTTTTTCAATCAATTGTACAATAGTTGCACACCTCTGGCTTGGGTTCTTCTGGGTTCCTTCCATGAAATGCAGCAGTCTTCTTAGTCCCTCTTTGTCCTCCCTCACCCCCCTCTCACCCAGGAGGCCCTGATCATGGCCAGCGTGGAGCACCCCCACCTGGTGCGTCTGCTGGGCGTGTGCCTGAGCCCCACCATCCAGCTGGTCACCCAGCTCATGCCCCACGGCTGCCTGCTCGACTACGTGCACGAGCACAAGGACAACATCGGGTCGCAGCTGCTGCTCAACTGGTGTGTCCAGATCGCCAAGGTGAGTGACTGCGATCGGGGTCACGAGCGGGTGGCGTCCGGCGACGCCAGTGCGTGCTGCTGTCGGCGGGTGTTTCGGTTGTACGAGATCATCTCGCGTGTTGCCGTGACGGATGGTGACGTGTAAGAGCTGGGCCAAGTCTGGCGTTAACCTCAACCAAGCCCAGGTTGGAGCAGAAACATGGTATTGTTCCACATTTTGAACAGCTTCAACATGTCCCTGACCCGTTTTTTGCGGGGGGGGTTTACCCCGGTTTCTGTTATTGTCCAGGTTTAGCATCAGGATCTTTGCAAAATGTTCATTGCATCCATAAGGATTCCAAATGGATCAGAGTAGCAGCTGGATGTTGGAATGTGTGTCATTTTAGCAACAAATAGAGCGTATGAGTCTATTGGCGTCTCCTCCAATTTGCCCCTGTTGATCCTAATTATCCTCACTGCTTGACACGCTGATCTCTCTCAAAACCTTTCACAATGACGCGATAAGCCACTGACGCTGCCGAGCAGCAGACAAGCCCCGTTGGCCCTGAACTCTGGCTTACAAGCACACGTCATTCGGGAACAAATCTGAGACCCGTTCACTCAGAGTAGCCGTGTGTGTTTTAGCTCACCCGGAGAAGATTTGTGTTTTGTTTGCGAGTCGAGTGGAGCAGCCGGACTGCTGGATAGTGTAACTGCTGGGTAAGAGTTAAGTTCGCCGAGTCATAACTCTGAGATGGCGGCTGCTACTGCATGCTGTGCAGGCAGACATCTGCTGTCGCACAGAGACGTCCCCATTCAGCTCCGAAGGCTGCAGCAGCAGCAAAAATAGTCTGGCGAAGGGCTGATTTCCTGCGGGGACTGATCAGCCTACTGGGGATTTAGGACTTACTATAACATTGGTTGTTTCTGTAAAAACAGGCGGACAGATGGACCATTTAAAATGGTCTCTTATAGATATAGAAAACCTAAAAAACTGGAGCTTATCGTGGTAAAGTGAAACTTTTGTGTTTGAACTATGCTTCAACTTGTGGGCGACCTTGTACAAGTAGCTCCTCCCCTTCTATCTACAACCTTTGTTCGGTTCAAACACGTATGGCTGAATTGCTCCAGAATTTGCCTCTGTGCAGCGTAAAGTAGACTAGTTTAAAAGTCGGAAGATGACAGAGCAGGCAAAGTCCGGCTTGATCCGGCTGCAGGCAAGGGGCGGGACTAAAGAAACACATTCATCTATGACCAATCCATAGACGAGGCAGTTGTAGAATTACGTCCAAGCCAATAATGAAAAAAATCCAAAACAGAAATTGGTTTTTACGGGTTTTTGTCGATGACTGGAGTGGGACCTTGACAACTGTGTTCCAGTAAAAGTTGAAGATTGACTTCTGGATGCATTACATGCTATTATCTGTTAATTTTGTTAATTTGATAAATTCGTCCAAATAAGATTTTTGGGCAATTTTGTTGGCACATGTTGTTAAATAGCGGCAATTTTTGATTGTTTCCTATTCAGTTACTAATGTGACTCCTGAAGCTGTGTGGATTGAACCATTGTATCTGTGTCTCCATTAAAATGTACCGCAAATTTTACCCTGTGTTTCCATCCACTCACCATTATGCGAATATCAAGAGTTAGTTCATCAAGATACCACAGAAGAAGAAGGCACAACCTGATGACTCAAATTAAGGAGGTTAACTAAGTAAATGAAGAAGAAGAGGAAAAGAAAATGCAACGGAAATAAATGGACTACTTTTTAAACTTGTTGGAACAAGTTTAAAAAGTTTTAAGATTTTTTTTTTTTTTTTTCCAATTTTCTGTTTCCATTCGTGGTTTTTATGCGCAAAAGGCAAAATGTGCATTAAAAACAGGCCTGCGGACATTCATTTTGGGGCAACAATGAGTTTGCAGTTGGACTCTGGGAGGGTGGCGCAATATTTATGTGCTGTATTCACAGTTTTGTAGTATAAAATGGCAACAGCCGTCTTTGAACTTAATGCTTTATAAAATTGCGATTTCCAAAAGACATAAATGTGAAAAGCAAACTAATGTGCCAACACAAAAAAAAAAAAGGTAAACCCATAAATTCTATGTTTCTATTTGATTCACTTTGTAGAAAAGCTCTTTTACAGATAACTTTCTCTGTTTTATTGACTGGCCTCTTCGGGTGGTCTCACATTGGTTAAAAGCCGTAAAAGTCTCATTTGAGCCAGTGATGGAAGCTTTTGTTTCACCCTTTGGTCCCCAGTGATGGATGAGTCGCAAGAGTTTCGGGAACAGGTTACTTAAGCAGGTACTTATTTCTGTAATTGGATTCGATTTCACCTGTAGCAGCAGGCAGGAAGTGTCCCTTTCTTTGCGGTGCCCTAAGTGAGGACGAGCCCGAGCGGAGATTATTCACAGCTGTCCACGGCCCACGTGGCACCGTGGGATTCACCTCGCTAAATAGGCCGATTGTGATCGACCGCAGTGTCTCAGATAAGGTTTTTGTGGCCGTGAGGTGTGTCGGGTGAAGGTGCTTGAGTGGTTCATTGGCAATCACGGACTCATAATTTGTTTCCATTTAGGTGAGCCAATTTAATGGAATCAATAGGGTTTCTTTTGTTCCTGTAAGCCTTTGAATGGCCTGCCCTTTCCATTTCTGCCAACTGCAAACACAAGTTCAATATAGTGAGCTGGTTACCACACAGTTGCTTATATACACACATACAGTATATATGTACTGTATATATTACACATACAGCCATTTGGAGCAGCATTCCCTAATGTAATCTATAAAATGTAAGTCAATATAAACTCTCTTTTAGCTCTGTTTTTGTTCTCTGCCAGTTCCCGATATCTATTATTGTTACCACGTTACCGTCACCTCTGCCGAGGAGGTTATGTTTATGTTAATGTCACAAAAACAACTAGATGTATTGCAACAAAATTGGGATGAAAGTTGGAGAATGGGCCAAAATTCAGGGTGGATCCAGGTGTTGTTATTTAAGTAGACTATTATCTATTATTGTTTTGCATTTTTCATGTAGTGGTCGAACAAATGCTTTACTTTATTAGGATTTTATGTCCTGATAGACATTTTTTTTTTTTTAACAAGGAATGTGAGAGAACTAAGTGTCGTACATACTGTAGAAAAATACGTTTGGTACAATAACTACAGCCCGACAGATATATCAGTAATGGCTTTAAAAGTAATGGCTTTAATGAACACAATCCAGAATAATACGCTTGGGGCGACTGTAATAGTTAAATTTCCCATGAAAGTTACTGTGTAAGTGCACTGCTGTCATTTAAGACAATAAGAATTAGTAAATCGGCCAACATATTGATATTGACACTTTTTTTTTTTTTTTTTTACTCACGAATATTGCTATCGCCTTCAAATATTTAAAAAACGGTCACTTTCTGTTTTTCGGTTTCTCTGTTTGATAAGGAACAGTGTGCATTAATTAACATTTTTACCAAATGTAAAGTCTGTGTTAGGACTGAACCCGATTCTCTGCAGGCTAACTAGCATGTCAATGCTACATGTCAATTCACCGACTTTTGTCGTGATGCGTCAGTCCCTAGCATGCTTCAGCTTTTTGGGGACAGTATACAGAATTACATGTCAATTCACCGACTTTTGTCGTGATGCGTCAGTCCCGATGGCAGCGATGGACGCGGAAACTGGTTTCCAACAGCGCCGGCGTGGCTGAAAACGTAGCTAAATGAAACCTTAAGAATTATCGAGCCGCTCAAGAATCGATGTGATTCTGCTCCCTGCTGAGGCAGGTATGTGTACCTGGTTACAGCAGGGAGTCTAGTTAACAGCATGTGTTTTACACGCCCAACAACCCTTTAAATGCTCACCGCACTCAAAGCCGAGAGCTCGGTTCCCCTTTGTTACATTAGTCTCTTGGATCCCCCTCACGGGTCCTCTATTTTACAGCCCCGAGGTATTTTTCTAACCAGCAGTGTTTGGTTCCCGCTCTCTGTCTGTGTCTGAGCTCGTGCCAGTATGTGTTTGGGCATGTGAGGCGAATAAATAACCCTTCCCTGAGTGATCTCTGTGCTCTCTAGGTAATGATAGGGAACCTGTCCTCCTGGAGGGACAGCGTCCCTTGAAGGCGCCCAATTTTCCCAGGAAAAGGGGAGAATAACGTTCCCTCGGCCCCTCGGTTAGCTTTGAAAAGGTTGTCTTTAAGATGGACGACAAGAAAATGGGCCTAAAAGATCTTCACATCTTCAGGCTGTAGGACCAAGTCCTGTTCATCCGAAATAGAATTACGGACACCAGTACGAGGATTCAGGTTCTTTCCTTTAAGTCCAAATTACCAAGGGAGAAATAAAGTTTATATTGTCGCTGAGCGAGGAAAAACAATAAAACTCTTTCAGGAGGATGAAACTGTAATTGTGTATCTCACAAAATAAACCCCAAAACATCAGATTGACAGGTTCGCTGTATTCTTGCTTGTGAGGACGACATCAAGTTTTGCCTTCCCGCCGTAATGCGACGGCGGTCTGTCAGTCCCCGGCAGCGCTGCCTCAACAGCGGCCGTGTGTGGGCCCCGCCGACCGGGGCAGGTGACCGCTGCGCCGCAAATTGATTGGCTGTGGCCTGTCGCCGGGCAGTGACTCTTCATCACTGAGTGTTTTGGGCATCGAGGTAATGGCCCCCATTACTCTGCTGCTACGCGTGAACGCCCGTCAGTCGGCGTGCGCTCGCACACATCATGCAGGAGGTTTTTTTACCTCCGTGTGAATGGCCCCTCATTTATTACTGCCCTTCTTTCCTTCCTGTTTCTCTCTCCTCTGCACTGTCGCCCCGTTCTTTTACCTTCATTACTTTATTTCCTTTTCCTCCTCCGTCCCGCTTGTCCTTTTCTTGCATTTCCTCTCCCCCCAAAGCAGCCGCATTCCCTTTTCCTTCCACAAATCTCTTTCCATGATGGCCCTGTGCTCAGGTTAACAGTGGCCAGAGGTTTCCCCCCCGTCTACATTTCCCTCCCCAGGTCAGATGTCCTCGGCTGACTCTGTTTTTGTGCACGTGCCGTCGAAGAAAACTGAGAATTTGCAGAAGAACTGACCTCTTTCTCGCTGCTCAGCTTCTCCTTTTCTTCTTCTTTTCTTTGTTATCACTCACAGACTGAATCTGAATCTCTCTCTCCCCTCCCTCTCGCACACATACAGAATATTTTTTCATTAGTTTTTGGAATATTAATGGAATAATTAGGTTTGGGATGTATTTTAATGAACAAATCAATCACCGAATGAAATATGGGATCGGAACTGAGTGCATGCGGGGCTACAGGACTCTTTTAATTTGGCTCTCTCCGCCCTCTCTCTCTCTCTCTCTCTCTCTCTCTCTCTCTCCCTCTTCCTCCCTCCGTCTTCCCTTCACAGCCTCCCTCCTCGGGCTCACTATAATGAAAGTAGAATAGATTCTGTAGGTTGCTGTCTTAAAGGTGAAATGATTGGCTTTGTCGGGCAAGCTGGGCCTGAGCGCAGGTCTCGATTGGCGTATCGGGCATGGCGGGTGGCAGAGATGTTCTCACGTGGTCGTTGTGGAGCGATTCGTGTACACGTACCCAGCGGCGGACCGGTGGGCCGACCCCTCAGGCATATATACATACATAGACGTCAAATTAGCTGTATTGGCCCGTAGCTGCCATGTGTCAGCATGTCCGCCATATTGGGAGTGGCAGCTGTGCCATTTAAACAAAGTTTAGTTTCAGTTTTTTTTGTTGGGTTTTTTTTTTCCAATGAAACAGGTGAAATGATTCTGTTTCCTCTTAAAAATAATACTAAACACAACAGACTGATTCCAAATTCAAGATCACTTTTTTAGGCCAGAAAAACAACAAATCTGGACACGTCTATTGTCGCTGTCTCGTGTAAAGCACGTAGCTCCAAAACGAGTTTTTCTCAGGAGCATGAAACTGTAACTGAAGCCGTTTTTCTCACAAACCGCCCTAGAAAAGAAACCTCTGAACACTGTAATAAGACACACAAAGGACCTGAAAACAAAGCTGACGTTTACACCGTCACCAGTGTCACGTTGAATATTTAAAATGCACTTGTGTTTATAATGCGTCGGCTTTTTAACGAGCCCAGAGTCTCCCGTTTATGTCCCGCTAAGTCAGTAAACCACTGATAGCAGCTGTTTTGCGTTTCTTCAAGGCTTTTTCATTGGCGTTTTATATCCAAACTAGGATAATCAATAGGTGAACAGTCATCTGATATTGACATGCGACGTCAGTCTGACTCTGCTCAGGGAAATCACAGAGCTTATCGTCTATCTTTGGCTCGAAACCTGACGTTATTCAGGCTCCCCAGAGCTGCCTTTGTAAACTCACAGCATCATTTATGCCGCTCTGCACCACGCTGCACTATAAATATTACAAAGGCACATAAAACCTCTTTTCCAACATTCGTTTAGATACCCAACGCTGACGGCTGCGGGGGAAGAATGTGGACGGTCTGACACCATAGAAAGACTAAATCGTCAAAAGGGCAGATACAGCAACAAGGTGACAAGATAATGTGGTTTCGATTGAGCCCCAAGCAGCACATGAATGGGGCATCTTTCAGAACGCCACCCGCAATATGGCAGCGACAGCTGGTCAATGTCTATGGGCTGACACCAACAGAGCACGCTCTGCAGGAAAACTGCTCCGGCTGCAGTGGCGATGGGCCGTCGTGGCGGCTCCGGACGGCATTTTACAGATCGACGGTGCTAATGAACACTGACCTTAAATAATATCTTCAAGGAGAGCTCGATACCGCACTGCATTGTGGTTAAATATGCATGGGAGTCTGTGTGTTCACACAGAGTCAAGACTCCAGTGCCTTTACACACACACACACACATTTTTCTGGCCAAATCAGCACACGTTTGCCCCCCCACTGCTTAGTCAGGGAAAGGAAAAGTAAAATCTGCGGATTTTAAAATTCGACTCGTGGTCTTTTGGCCCCGTGTGAGTGCACTGGTGTGTGGCACAGAGGTGTGTTTGTGTTTAGATTTGCATCCCGCGGTGGCTGCCCCCGGAGATGCCACCCAATGGCAGGAGATCCAATCTGGTTGAGCTTCGTCCCTCGCGGCTCACAGCTTTTATCACCCTTCCCTCCCTCACCTCCCATCCTGCGCCCCCACGTCTATCACGTCCTCACATCTGGATGAGAGCGACGTCTCAGCGGACATGTATTAATAGGCATTTGCACCGCTGCTGAAATTGCCCTGATTTTTCTTCCTCCAGTGACCTCCAGAGATTTTTTTTCTTTGACAATATCCTTTCTCCAGGGCAGCTCTAGAAACGTGAAGTCCTGACTGTGAAATTTAAGAAGGTAGGAAGCTCTAAACTGGTTACATGAATAGATGTAAATTAAAGGTGCTGCACAATTACAAAACAATTCTGAACTGACAAGTAGCGTGACTCCTGTCAACAGTGTTAATTTAGACTCCAGTTAATGGCTGATGAGCAAACGCGATGCAGCCTGAAGGTGAAGCGTTGTTTTTTCTCCATGTTTATGATTTAATAAGTCTAATGTCATTTAACAATCAGATCCATGATTCATTCAAAGCACCTGGGGTGAAATTAAAACCTCAAATGTGCAAAATCATCTCAGGTGTAACCCATCAAATATTAATAATTGTCAAATGTTGTTTGTTGCAGCAGTTAAAACGATTCTGTAGTTTTCCAGTGACGTAACTAAGGATGGACAACTTGTCACCATTTCCTCCCAAATCTAAATGTCTCACACAAAGGCGGCCATTTTGCAGGCAGCGGAAACAAGATACCCCGATATCACGGGTTCCCGCCCACAAAAGTATGGTTAGTTTTATTTTTAAAGTATTTAAAAAAAAAAAAAAAAAAAAGACATTATTTATGAAATTTGAAATGCCTTTGATTTTAATAAAAACAATAACACTACTACTACTTTTAAAAATAATGATAGAAATATTATATAACATAAAATACGTTTTATTTATAAAGCTCTTTGATTGCATTTTTATGTCCCTTTATGATTCTTCCATCATTTTATTGGGAAGGTGGTACATTGATATCAGGGGGAGGAGCTTATGGCCAATACTACAGCCCACCAACAGGGGGCAATCAAGAGATTTTGGCTCTTGATTTCACTCTCACTTTTGGTAGCATCATGGATGAGTCTTAACAGTGGAAATGGTTAAGTCCTAAAAATGCTTTGGATGGATCATGATTAAAAGTCGGGATTTATTTGTCAAAAAGTAACATATATACTTGCCACTTAAAATAAATTTAACTTGGGTTCACATGATGTGATTAAAAGATAATGAAGAATAAGAGGAGATTTTGATATTTAATTTGTATGTACAAAGTAGTTTCAGGTAAAGACTTAAAAATTACAAGCCATCATAACGCGCCAGCTTATATATTCAAGTCATTCCAGGCTCTATTTTCAACCTCAACCGAGTTAGAGTGGATTTCATGCTTTCTGCACGCTATATAGTACTGATCCATGCTCAGCACTTCATTAATAATGGATCCCACAATTCAATGCATCTCAGGGCTCATCAGGAAGCACATCACGCCTTTATTTCAGAACAATGCAACCCATAATACTAACCAACATCATAAAAAAAAACTAAAAAAAACTGATGCGCACCCTGACCCGTTTTCCCCCGATGCATTCACAAAGTTCTTACCCACACACGCTCACAGATCCGTCCCCACGGGTACAAACGTCCCTGCTGATGCAACAAAATGAGGAAACGGGTTGGAGGGAGGCCAAGGAGGAAGAGGTGATGAGTAGAGCGGGCGGCGTAGGAATAAGCCCCCCCTGGGTCTTTCTAATTATCTGTAAGGATCAGCAGCGCTGAAGGATGCGTAAGGGGAGGGATTTGACTGCCAGATCCACTGGGTAGGACAGCCTGATTGGATCGGTCACCTCTCTCCGCACACACTCTTGGGTCGCGAGGCTCATTAGGCGCGGGCGTACGGCAGGAGTTTTTGCAGGGATTCTGCTGCATGACTGACTGAAACCTACCCATTGTATCAAATATTACTATTATCAAGTCGGATCTGATACACATTAGTTATGTGCAGTCGGGTTGTCTTTTTTCTTGACAATAGCTTTTGTTTTACAAGCAAACTGTATGCAAACGTTGCTTCACATGTGTAGTTTACGACAGAACAATTGATCCTCTTTAGCTTTTCTCAGGTAGCCTGTGGGCAGGTCGATTCAAGCATTGTCTGACAGCTTTTCAAGCCAATAATTATAGGCTGTGATTAAAAATTATAACTTCTCAATGTCACAGCCTGTCGCAGACAAAGTATAGGCTGGATGCTGTGTTAGGAGAGCAGCCTGGACTCAAAGAAGGAGTGGGCGTTCACCTGGCCACTGAGCTGTCGATGAAACCCGTCATTAATGGCCTCACGGCGGCCAATTGGCCATCTCGAGCTTCGCGGCGTCTCACTTGAGTACTGTTAATTGATACTTGGACGGCATCGCCAGCCAGCAAGGATGTCGCAGCTCTTGCAATTGTCACCTGTTTGTTGCAGCTAATTATTGGGTGTTTTACACCAATCAGCCACAATAGAAAAACCACTGACAGTTGTCAAGTGAGAAACATCGATCATCTCGCTACAGTGGGAAATCCTTGTGTCCTGGCTTTCATGTAGATGTACTTTGATCCAGAAAACCAAAACTCCCACATGGCAGTGGTACCCCCAGCAGGACAATGTACCACCGCTCCAATCCATGGAAGCCCTACAGAACAACCCAAAGGACTCAAAGGATCAACACCTGCCAACACCTTTGACACCAGGTGTCCTAATAGGTAAAAGCCAGTTCTCATTGAAGACGGGGCCTCCATGGATTGGAATTTTTGAGGTATATCTCATGGATGCTCAAACAGATTGGGAAAGATTGAGGCCTGGTTGACACTTTCTTTGTCACGTTCTCCGTGCGGTTCCCGAGCTGTTTTTGCAATGTAGCAGCACACTAGTCCTGCTGGGGAGACCAATATCAAGAGGATGTGCCATTGCTATCAGGGCGAGGTCCGAATGTGTGTTTAGAATATGTGTTGTGTCAAGTGTTATCCAAATGAATGTCAGAATCAAGGGTTTCTCAGCAGAACATTCCAATGCTGATCCGTGTATGTCGAGAGAGTAACTTCTTCGCCCAGAAGAGAGGAGATTCCTCACAGCTGATCACAAAGTTGCAAGTTTTTCCATATTGAATTCCACTGCAGCAGACACAAAAATTATTGACATTTGTACATGTAAATTTGCTGGCAGCGGTCTTTTATTGCCTGCACAGTGACATTTTGGAAGGATTTTTCCGTCCCACAGTGGGGTTGAGATCATGGCGACAGAGCTTTGATAAATTTACATTTGGTCTCCTCTGGACGTAATTAAAAATGGAAGCAGGATGACATCATGTGCCAGTAAGTTCCAACAGAGTTGAGGACTCACTCCCCACCACAGAGGATTTCGCCTTCTCCTGCTTTCTTGTCCTCTATCTCACCTCCACTGTGTACACCCCTCACACTGCTAAGCACACTCAGCTCAGGTTGATAGATGGTTGCATTTCTTTCGGAGGCGCTGTGGTTTCCACAACGGCTGAATGTGGAGTAAATGGGCCTGCACCTTGACTGCTGTGCCACCGCTGAGCTGCCATTATATGTGTCACATTATGTCGCGCTCACCTGGATCGCTCATTAACCATCCACTAACGCAGTTTCCGGAGCTTATTGGTTTCCATGGAGATCAGATGCCACGCACTCCCTGAGCGTGTTGTACCACAGCCCCGTGCTGCAGAAGCCCTTCAAAAAGGAATATTACTCCACTTTCACCGCGTTGTTTCAGTGTACGATTTGAGTTTATTACACGCCCATGCATATATAAACATGATCAAATAGTGGCGCATCCGGCTTTTGACTGGCTCGGTCGCCCCCTTCTCTTTTTCCTCCCTCTAGCACACGTGCCTCTGAGACTGCCAGGAAGGCTGACTGCCTTTGGGAATGCCTTCCAGTCTATCTCCGGCGCAGCACACGGCTCATGACAGACGACCACCTGCGCCACCTGAGCGGACCCATTGTGTGCACCCCTTATCGCACCGGTCCCAGCGCTCGGCGCGCGGACAGCCCCCATATTGCTCACATTGTTGCTGCCTCTTCACCCTTTTGGGATTGGGAAGCGGGGCTTGCGGTGTTGTGAGACGGTCGCGCCACACGCAGCGTTCTTATCACTCCAATTGGAAACAGGCACCTCGCCTTGTGGTTCCTGTGAGAAACTGAGCACCCTGCCTTTTTTTTTTTTTATCCCACATGAATCCCCAAATAGGCTCGCGAACACAGTTTTTGTAAATTTTCCAACCACTGCTTCTTTAAAAAAGCATGTGGACAACAATTAAAGTTCAACGTTGGCTCTGGCTGGGATCAGAGTTGATTATATTACTTGTTGTAATCCAACATATCCGTCACCATCTATTACCTACAGTATCGTCCTCCCATGCTGAGGTGTGCTGCTCCAACCTGCTGCACTCTTTACTTCATCCTTGTTTTTTCTCCGTTACTGAAGACTCGGATCTTTAGTCTCTCTTCCTGCATGAGAGAACGTCGCGGAGCAGTCATGACCAGTTCTAATTCGAGCGTTAGAAGAACTTTCAGCCTCCCTAAACCATTTCGGAGACTGCAGAGATGATAAAGTAGCCTTAGTGCTGTTTTGTAATGCCAGGATTAGGGCCCAGCTGAAACAGGCATTTTGAAACCCCTGTTTTTATGACTGGACTAAAAAGCACAACAGGATACACAGTTATGGGTTCATGAGCGGTATGAATTTTACTGGCGGTGTATGGCAATGAAAAGGGCAGCACGAACGGGGGGCAGAACATCAGGAAGACCTTTCCAAAAGGAAAATTACCTCACGCTAAGGGCGAACAGGCAATTCGTAAACAGGAAAATAGAGAACACAGAATATAACATCCGATGTGTCATCCATTGACATTTGCACGTTTAAAGTTTCTTACTATGATAGATACAAATATACTCAAAATTCCCCAATTAATACATTGATATATTGGAAATATTGCTATGGCATGATGCACCGTGATGGCATGCTAGCTATGCTACTTACTGGTCCTCCCTAATGCTGACTCCATGGCTACGGCCTTGGTTTAAAATGTCTGATCATGACACTTCTACCAAAATTCACCTTTTTTTTCTTCTATGTATCCTTTAGTTTTTCCTTATTACAGCCTTTTAAGTGTTTTTGTGTTGATGTTGATAGGCAGCAGATGTCCAGTGACCTTTAACAAATCAAAATGTGTGTCATACATTCAGCCTCACCTTAATTAAACATTAAAAAACAACTGAGCCTAATAAAAAAATGACTTAACAGGCCAACTCATGACTAATGTAGTTCTTATGTTAATTATGTTAATTTCTGACACTCTTTATTAGTGTCTTTTCTTCTCTCATCTTGAAACTTGTATCAGTGATATTTCATCACTTTACACTCGAACTTATAGGATCAGACTTTGGGACATCCCCGTTTCCTCTTTTAAAGTCAGAGACCAGCATTGGATGTTGAAATATTTAACTGCATTAATGGTTTAATCAGTTGAAATCCTCTCGGCTAAATAGCTGTCGGAAAAACTCCCATAGAGTACGATGCTTTTGGCCGAAAAAAGATATTTCAAGCTACCACAGGAGCACTTCACGCCCTCGAGGGGCTTTAAAGTGGCCCCGGTGTCATTACCCTTGATGCTCCAGAGTATAGCGGGCGGTTCACAAAGCTCTCTCTGTTTGCTGCGAAAGCTGGAAAATGCTTTACAGGACGTTACATATAGGTTCAAGTACATGGAAGCCTTTCCAGAAGTGGACACATGAATGCAAAACTGCCTGATGATGTCGACAGAAATTTTTGTTCGTTAGCGAGAATTAGCATGCCATTAAAATGAAATGTTCTCGGTTATGAACAGTATGACAACATTAAAAAAAAGCACGAAATCTTCAAGGTGGATTTTTTTTTTTAGAGCCTCAGCACATTTTATTAATGTTAGTAACTGGAAATTAGCACATTTAGTCCTTAACATGTTAAAGAAAGTAAAAAAAGCAAAAAGAAATTTCCCATAAGCTTACAGTGTGAAAGGAGTGGTTATAAAATGCTGAATCCCTTTTTGAAAACGTTGCAACCCCAACCAAATAACTTGTTCCGATGCAGAATTCGGAAGGTACTTTGCTTATTCATGCTGTTGTTGCTGCGTCTCGCAGTCCAGCAGCTTCATTTTATTTGAAGCTGCTGTTTCACGAGACGAACAACAATGGCAGCGAACGTGTGACGGGGACCACCTCCACCTGTCGGCCTCACAGATAATATTGTGCACCGCTGAAGCCTCCGGAGCATCAAGCGGAAGGAACCGTCAATCAGTGGCCTCTAACGGACCGCTAATGTTTTCCAAACATGGCAGCTTTAATTACTTCTCCAAGTTCCCGTCCAATCTCCAGTGTAAAGCTTGTGTAATCACAAACTAACCAATTCCACTTCCCTTATGAAGGACCTCATTCCTCTGGGGACCGCAGCAGTTAAGCGGCATTAAAGACGGGGCAATCAGCAGGACCCTCTCGGCCTGAAACCGAGGCTGCCCCCACATCCTCCGCTGGGACCGTTGCTGTTTACCGCCCGGGATGGCTGAAAATTAATTGGCTCCTACTGTGCGATGGCCTCCCCCTCATTGCCCTGTCACTTTAAGTCGAAGTATATTAATGTGCCGTGTGGGCCATTGATTCCTAATTCCTCTCGACGTCGACATCGGGGATAAATATTGCGTGGGCCCGGTCGTCTTCTGGCCTATTGTAATCAGCATTGTTATTGATCACCTGCGCCAACCCTGCCCCCTTGGAAGTAATCTGTTTTAAATGAACTTTCAGTAAAAAAGGGGGGGTTCCAGCGCCTCATAATGGCAAAGTAAGGGTCCAGAGTCAGTAGGTAAATGGGGCTGAGAGGGAGACGCATGCAAACAGAGAGAGAGAAGTATTGCAGGATTCACCGAGTACGATCTGTGAGATATGTCTTGCTCTTGGTAGAGGGGTGGTCTCCGCTGTCAGCACGTGGGTCCACGCCTGGCTCTCCGCGAGGTCAGCCGATGATGGATGGGGGCTCACGTCGGCTCCATCGATTTATCTTCACGTTTGTCTGGGAGGAGGCGAGCGTTGTTTCAACCGTATTTGCACACACACACACACACACACACACACATACACGCGTGTCACCATCGAGTGTTTTCACTGTTTCGAATGGACGAGGATTCTCTCGCTCCAGCGGAGGCGTGGGCCTTGGTTGAAATTCTGCATTGTCCGCTGAGTACAATGAGCGCTCCCCTCTTCACCAAGGTGCTTCTATTGATCTGCCGGCAAAGTGGCATCCACTTCTTTATCATCCAGTCTAATACACATCAATTGGCCCAGCAACTGCCTGCCTGCCTGCCCGCTCGTTTCTTTACTCCAGCCATGAGCAAGAGACCGAGAGGTATGTGCATGTGCTCCTGGGGCCATGATATAACCTTTTTGTGCTTCTGTGCTCCTCGCCTCTCAAAGCTTTGTTATTGTTTTAATTTTTTTCTCTTCCTCTGTTCATCCGGTGCACATAATCAGTGTTAACAAATTCGAAGAACACCCATTGTTCTCAAAGTCAAGCCATCTTTAAAATGGCCCCAATTAGCAGGGACACGGAGGCGACGTCTCGGTAACGACTCAACGAGATCGCACCGGAGTCGGACACGTTACAGGAGGCAGATATTGACGTGGAACACTTCAGGATGCGCTGCCCACACTTCGGATTGTGCACATTGCTTGGTGCAGCTTGCAGGAGAGAAATTCAAATCCTTTCCCGTGCATCCACTGATTAGCCAAAATATTAGAACCACCTGCCTGACATTTATTATCTCCCACACTACCAAAGCAGGTCTGACCTGTGCACATGAACAGGGGGCCTTTTGAAGATGTCCTGTGGCATCTGGCACAGAGTATCGGCCGTAGATCCTTTGGTTCTGTCGCATCCAATAATTGCTTCATGGGATTGTGAGGCCAGGTCAAAGCTTTGGACTCTGTCATGTCTAATAAAAGGTTTTTATGGCATTTTATGTTCAAATCAGTATAATTTATATGGCATCTGAAATTGTCTCTCCTATCTTTAAACCTGATGTTATTTAGGCTATCCAAAGGTACCTTTCAAAACTGGGAATACGTGGTTTTCATTGGACAGTGGCGATATGTATATTAACAATATCTAATGTTGGTGTCTGCTATATTTCAAATACGTTTCATCAGTTACACTGCAGAAATTAAGCGATATTGCAATGCCATCCATTTCATGTATTAAAGGTATGTTGTGTGGATATCTGAGTGCATATTGATGCATCTACATGAGAGGATCACCGTTGATAAATTATTTTCTACCTCTTTATTTTCACTCGTCAGAAGTTCAGACTTTTTGACATGCCTGAAAAGCTCTAAACGTTACCTTGCTCTCTCCCAAAGTCATAGATATGAGCTACCATCATGAAGAAAGATTGAATCCAAATGTCTGAGTGGGCGTGCGGCTAATGATGATGACAGTTATGACAATGATTTTATGCTACTGCTGACATTCTGCGATCGCAGAATGAGAAATGATAAACGACTCCACGAGGAAATTCATAGTCATCTTTCGCCTTTTTCTCGCTGTCTGTCTCTCTGTCAGGGGATGATGTACCTGGAGGAGAGGAGGCTGGTCCACAGGGATCTGGCGGCGCGCAACGTGCTGGTGAAGTCGCCCAATCACATCAAGATCA
This sequence comes from Mola mola, assembly GCA_001698575.1. NCBI lineage: Eukaryota > Metazoa > Chordata > Actinopteri > Tetraodontiformes > Molidae > Mola > Mola mola. Next base: position 1,069,981 of record KV751405.1, read on the forward strand.
CCGACTTCGGCCTGGCGCGGCTGCTGGACGCCGATGAGAAGGAGTACAACGCAGATGGGGGCAAGGTTGGTGTAAGTGGAGGCGTGAGCGTGTTTTCTTTTGTGCACTTAACGTCCTGACTGAGAGCAGCTGAACACGCAGGGCAGTTTACATAACAATGGCTGACATAAGAAGTAAATACTGCTACAAAGAAGTAATAAAAATAAAGGTCACTGCTTGTGACGAAGGATGTTGGCGATGCTGCAGGGTCAAAAGTATATCTCGAGTTCCTGAACTCATATTACATCTTCATCTATCTTGGTATTTAAAAGGGCAATTTATAAGATTCAGCCAATATTGTAACTAAAAATGTTCCAAAATGAATGAACTGATCAAGATAATAGGAAGTAAGTGTTTAGTGCCCAAAATATCTGTGCACTGTACTGTAGAGACAGGCACTGAAATTTACATGCTAATGAATTAGTATTTTCTTGTAATACCACGTGTGCCTCGGGAGGCAATAGCGCCTCACTGTGGCCTCCAGTGTGCAACATAAGGGGACCAAGAACTGTAGAAGTTACAGCCCCCGTTGCCACAGAAACTGAAAGTAAATGACCTTTATCACCATCCCAAACATCATCTATGGGAAAGAGACCATTTTCCTAAGCAGAGATAAGGAGCGATACAAAAACAAGTGAAAAAGAGTAAGTTGATGTTTGCATTGATTCTTTTGAATTGAGTAAGTCACATAAAATTGTCAATATATCTTACGTGCAAGTAATAAAAGAAACCTGTAACATTTAGTAAAAAAATATCCAAAATGGCATCGATATAACAAAATGGTTTCTGGCTAAAAGTGACTTAATTAAGCTTTAACTTACATTACAGGCTTCACACTTAAAAATAATTTATCAGTTGAGTTTTGACCGGTTGTCAGAGTTGCAGCATTGTGGATGAATTTTGTGAATTCTTGCACTGAAGTTGGTTAGAAGTTGCCGTTAGTCCCTACATTTGCATTAGTGTCCTGAGGTGATTCTGGGTTTGAGGTTTGAAATGTGCAAAATGCACTTTTTTTAAGACAACGAATGGTTTATATTTTGGGTCTAAATGTACACAGCCTGGAACGGTATTATTAGGAAGGGGTGAAACACTGCCCCCTAGAGTTTTGGAGCATGTGGATGGCAATTAAGTATGTAAAGTGTCCAAAAAAAGGGCCCAGTCAACAGTCAAAATCACCAAAAACCTTAACTTTTCACCGATGGCTTTGATTGTTTGATGACCAACATTTCCTTTCATCTAGCGTCCACCCGTTGAAAATGAGCAGCAAAACAAAATTGATCACGTAGAGATGCAAATTTGGGCTCCGTGTCATCTTCAACCGAGTGAATAAAATAAAATTTTAATGGACCGTCTTCTTTAAATGTGATAAATTTGTGTTTTCACACAGCCCAGACAGATTGCACCATACAAATACAACCCATGACATCTACAGCTAAAATTATAGTTTTGGTTATTTTTTTTTTTTTACTTCAACATTCTTTTTTTCACCCGGTACAATACAGGGTTGATGCTTTTGAAGCTCCTCAGGAAGATGGTAAAGACTAAACTTTCTGTCGCCTCCAGCTTCTCTGTGACCACTCGTTCAAAATATCAACACAGCCAATTACACAGCAGAGCAGCTGTCTTTAATTCCTGTCATTACCGTTTATTTCCTCAACTGAGTTTCTAACATGATTTACCCATCATCTTGGATAACTGATATCATTCATAGCCTCAGATCAAATCACAGTTCTCCCCCATCACTCGCTGGCTCGGCCGCAGGAAGTGAAAAATATGTAGATGCGGACAACTAAATCATCGGTGCCGCTGTGTTGTGCTCAGACACATTAGAGATGATGATGGAGAGCAGAACAGAGAAAAACAGAATAACCAGGCGGCATTAAGTGGTTCCACTTTACTGGGTGTTGGAGGTGATGCATCATTTTCTCGTGAGGGGAGCAGAGCATATGAGCTTGTTTTTTTCTATTTGATGGAATTCTTAAAAATACACCTGAAAAACAAAACCCAAAAACATAGTATCTCATGGAATCATTTTAAAATGTAGCCAGACAGAAGTTCTCCTGTCGAAAATGCTGAAAAAAAAAAACATGTAGACGAAGGTGTTATCGGAGTGCAGGTTTGAGTCTGGTGAATTGGGTTTTCTGTACAAAAAAAACACTGCATCCAAATAAATAATGCAGCCGTAGCTCCAATCAGCTTGTTTTGTTTGGGGACAAAGGCCATGTTAATCAGGAGCCCCCCTGTCTTTCCCTGGCTTGAGACTCCCCGTGCAAACAGTCCTGATGAGCCCGCTTTATTAAATCTGATGCTCACTGCTGCATCTGTTCAGGTAGCGTCTCGAGGCGGAACCCGAGCCACCTTTTCAAACACCGGACCAGGTGTGTGATGCCGGCATTCACTAATAAACGGGAGCAGATGTCAGCGCGTCAACGTGCGGAGATAAATCGACAAGAGATGAAGGACGCCTGTTTTTTCTTTTAAAAAAAACCTGAAACATCTCATTTGCCGTCTCTCTGCTCCGGCCTGTCAGGAGGCTGTATTTCAACTGACCTCCGTGGTTTGCGTATGTGAGCATTAGTGCGTTCAAATGGAAAAAAAAAAAAAGCTACATGATTGAGAGTCAATATGGAAATTATAAGGCGGCGTGCGCGTCCGTGTCAGACATGTTATTACCCTTTCCGGGCCTCCTTTTCCCAATCTACGGGCTACGGAGATAATGTGCGACAAATGGCCAATACGGTCTCATTTAGCGTCTTAAAAACAGCACAATCACTTATTGATGAGCCCCGCGTTGCACTGAAGCTAATCAATCACAGCACTTGGGTGATATTGAGCAAAGCAAAACGACGGTAGGACACGCTGTCGATTTCCCAACGTCTCCCAAACCCTGGATTAAAAGACAACGCAGCTGTTGGGCGACATAATGGAAAATTGGATCCGAATGTGAAGCTTGTAATTCATTTTTATGTTCATTTATTTGCTTGTTTCATTAAGTCCAATCTGTATTTATGTGTCTCCGCAGATGCCCATTAAATGGATGGCTCTAGAATGCATCCACTACAGGAAGTTCACCCATCAGAGTGACGTGTGGAGTTACGGTGGGTGACACTGGGGGGAGGAAAGAAACAAAAGACCTGAAGTCCTGCTTCCTGTGTCTGTATTCTCGCCTCCCTTATCTTTCTGCTTATCTGGTTCTCTGGCTCTTTGTCTCGCCTTTCCATCACTCCCTGTCCCCCAGGAGTGACCATCTGGGAGCTAATGACATTCGGAGGCAAGCCGTACGATGGCATCCCCACCAGAGAGATCCCAGACATCCTGGAGAAAGGGGAGCGTTTGCCCCAGCCTCCCATTTGCACCATAGACGTGTACATGGTGATGGTCAAATGTGAGAAAACACACACAAAACCAGACAAATCCCACATACATACACTCAGAACCCAGCGCTTGAGTGCCAAAACAGAAATAGTATATAATAAAAATGCAAGGCTTTTTGAGCAAACGGGCTATTCTTGCCTGCCGTGGGAAGAGGTCGATTTGTTCAGCTTCTTCACAAGAATTAGAAAGGTCAATAAAACTTGACGAGGGTTCATCAACTTTAGTTAATGCAGTAATTTGCATTTACTAATAGCTAACTAATGTGTTATGTGATCACTGACAGTCCTCATTTTAATTGTTACTAACAAAACCATCAGCATCAGTTGTCACAGTTATGCCAGATGCCACAGTAAGTAATACATTGAGCATTTGGACACAGATGACCTCCTGACCCTAATAAAGCATTTATTAACCAGTTAGCAGGTCTTCAGGAAGTAACTGTTCCCGACTCAGAAATTGTCTAATGCTGCACAGCCTCGCCAGAAAATCACAAGCTTCATTTTTACTTCCATTTTTGAGGGGTTAAAGGAGTGAAAGTAAAGGGAACCGTTGCCCCCCTGCTTTATGCTAACCTAGGCTAACTCACTGCCAGCCAAAGCTTCATGTTTTACAGACGTACGTGACAGCTCATGTAACTTTTCCTACCAAAGCTAGTAAACTATTCCTTTAGCTGAGGAACAATTCAGTAATCCAGTCATTTGAATACCGAAAACATTTTTCCATCCAACTGATAGAAACACGATTTTTATACAAATAAAATCAAAACATCCATAAATCTCACATATTGTGTATAAAAATATTAGTTTAGTGGGAAAAGTCTCCTTCTTCATAGTTTTCTAAACTTGACCGTTGCAACGAGTGTGGTGGAGCACGTAATCTTTTCTCTTTTTATTTATAAATCATGTTTACACGCCGCTGCAATTCAGCTGGAGGTGACACAGATGAGTTGCAATTTAATAAAAGGCGTCCTATTTTTTAATATTCATCCGGTGAGGTGTTATTTCAGCTCCGGGGCTGCGAGGAGAAGTTGATATGGAGATGAAACGAGTGGGAGGAAAAGAGGCGTCGGCGTGAAGCCGCGGCCCGCATCGTGATGGCAATCCTCGTCACCGGGGGTTCTGTGCCCACATCTTTGTCCGTGTCGTCTTCAATCTGGGCTACCTCACTTCCCTCGCAGTCGACCCGCCACGAGTGTCCTCCCCATCATCCAGCAGGGGTGGTTCGCCCCTGCCCAAATTGTCTCCCATCTTGCGCTCCTTTCCCTGGCCGGATTCAGAGCCCCGGTGCCGGTGCTGCTGAGGGATCCACCCTCCCATATTTCCAGGAAACCTTCCAGACGTACGTGCCAGGCCGTCTGCCAGCTATCAGCTGTTTGGCTAGCCTTTCCCCCAAGCCGGCCTGGTCGCTGCCCTACCCTGCCCCCCCACCCACCTGCGCTGCGAAACCTCATAAAATCCCATCAGCTTCTCCCCGCTGACTTCCTCCCCTGGCCCTTCTTGGTTCGTTTTTAATTAAATAGTCCTTATTTGTTGCAGAAACCCGGCATCTGCACTGCGAGTGTACTTATTATTACTGGCTGCTTGTGGCTTTGAAAAAACTGAGCTCATTGTGCTCAGTTCCGCTCGGAGCTCGATTTTTAACACATTCCCATGACGAAAAAATGATCGTCCAGCTGAAATGTCATAATATCTAAAATGCTTCTCCAAATGGGAAACTGCTGCCAGTGGCTTCTGACAGCACCGAAGCAGACCATGAAAGCCCCACAGCCATTTGGCCTAATAACAATGCCAAGTGATTTCTGTCTTTCCCCGAGGACGAGGAGGAGTTTACATTTAATGTGCTGCTTAAAATTAGCTTGGACAATTATGTTATAAATAGGGATGTTAAAGAGATTCCCTTAACAAGCAGCAAAAATGCTGCTGGGGTACCCACTTATTCATGATTTACACGTCTTTGAGGCAGAAAGGTAAACATTTCCCAAGAGCTGTCAGTTAGCAGCTAGTTTATCCTCTCACACAAACTTAAAACCTTTCTCACTGCAGACAAGAATCCATTGGCTGAGCGTCAGAGCAGCCATCAAAAAATAGCCAGGTCGAGGTCGAGCGCCGAGTCAAACTAGCACGAGGGTCACGGCGCCTCAATAAAAGCCAGGAGGAAGCTCGGCAATTAGGAGCTTTAATTCCCACCGGGCCGTTGTTTGTGATTTGGTGCACCGCCACAACTCGCGTCCCGCCTTCGCCTCGGCGCCACCCCAATAAAGACAAAATGGAGTTTGATTGCTGGAGTAATTGCAAGTCATTTCAGTAATGTACTTGCACCGGGGGCGGTAAAAGCGGAAATTAAATGGACTGCACGAAGACAGGAATGACAGCGCAGAGGGTCAGATAGCTCCGGGTCGACTGTGGCATTAGTGGCGGAGAACAATCAGGAGCGCTTTATAATTGGATAACGACTGCATGAATGTAATGAGGCTAAACAGTATTTTTTTTTTTGTCTCCTTGTTAAGTGCTAAACTTGAAACAGAGTTAAATTAACCATTACTTTCCCACCCCCTTCACTGCTGGAGGCACACAGACCTGCTTTTTGCCATCGCTGCCGTAGCATCTGTAAGCAGCAGCAGCTCAGCTCGCTCACCATCTAATCTGCGCCCGCCACACCACCTGACAGAGGTGTTCCGTGTTTACTGCAGCGCCCGGAGGAGATAGATATGAAAAACACTTCCCTCCACTTAAAAAGCTAACTCTCAGTTCCCCTTGAGCAAGGCACTTACCCCTTAACATGTATGGAAGTTTATTAATGTAAGCACCTGCTTGTGCAGAGCCTTCTGGGTAATGGACGGTTGAAGGTCGAAGCAATTCACAGGTAGTGTTTGTTCTTCTCTGGGATCATTATGTGGCAAACGTATTTAACATAATAAAAATGGCATCTGTGATCAACCAGTACGATTCATTTCTGTCCAAAGAGCATTGTGGGAAAAGCACTCATTCGTCCTTTCCTGCTCATGTTTCTCTTCTCCAGGTTGGATGATCGACGCAGATAGTCGGCCGAAGTTCAAGGAGCTGGCCGCTGAGTTCTGCCGAATGGCCCGCGACCCGCAGCGGTACCTGGTCATCCAGGTGCGTTTCCTCCACAAACCGTCAATCTATTGGACAACCGGATTTAATGAAAGACAAATGTATCATCGCTCATGATGTTTAGGCATTGACAGCAGCTGTAAAATTAAACTCAATTGTCTCACCTGGGTTCCGTTCAGGGAGACGACCGCATGAAGCTTCCCAGCCCCAACGACAGCAAGTTCTTCCAGAGCCTTCTTGACGAAGAGGACCTGGATGACTTGATGGATGCTGAGGAGTACCTGGTGCCCCGAGGTTTCAACGTGGCTCCTCCATCATACACTGCCAGGCCTCGCGTCGACTCCAACAGAGTGAGGACGCTGCTTACAAGCGCATGCAGAAATCACTTACATGTAAAACAAATAGCAACTATGGAAACGGTTGTTGTTTTAATTTAGAAAATAAACAAAACAAACCCCCTGCCGCGTTTGAACATGTCTTCCGTGGGTAATTAAGTCAATGGTACTTTGATTTCACTAATCGTGGAGAGTATTTCTTTGAGTCCAGTGTAAAAAAAATTAGGTCACATTTAGTCGAAAACACGGATCCACAAAACTACTGAAAGAGGCTGCAGAGTGCATGCCAGGCCAGTAGTTGGCAGTCCAAACTTTTATTGAGATACCACCATGTGCCTGTACATTAAGGCTATCTTCTACAAAGCAGTGGGTAGTAGGGATGGGTACGAGTATGTGAGTTGGTAATGTTATTATTTAAGTAGCGTTTTAGTATTTTTCGTACCTGCTCAGTTTTGTTTTGGTTGAACTTCAGCAGCGTTAGCGTTAACTGCAACATGTCAGCAGTGAATGGGAAAAGTGAGGCCTTAAACTTTGACCAACACAAATTTTGTGGTGTTAAACTTGCAGAAATACTAGTTTGATGTTTAACCGTATTCACTTAAAGCTCGAGAAGTAACCAGCCGAGACAGACAACACATCACCTGCTAGCTCTGTTCGCACATGCTGCTGTGATGACAACAGAGCGGTGAAGATTAGCCTTCTAGTGCTAATAGTGAAAATGCTGGCTGCAGATATGCGTCCAGCGCGTTTGGTGGAAGGAGAAGCTGATGGTTGGTCGGAGAAAAGCCACTATTAGGCTAATTAGCAACTTGTCAGTGAGGTGGCTGTTACTCCACACTGTGTTGGTGTTTATTTACGGAAATGTAAATCCTTCGCTGTCCTTCGCTGCTTCACATCGTGTTTGTTTATTATATAACGTGTATATTTTGCAAGGACTCATTCATAAGTTAATGCGATTAGTAAATATTATCAGGCCCCTAAAATGTCATATTTGTCCAAACGAATAGCCAGAATGCCACAATAGTTTGATGTTTTCTGTTGAATATGTTTCCGTGCACATAGCCGCTTAAGGCTAAGCAATCCGAGTTCATGCTCAGCTGTCCTCGGTGTTCCACCCAAATGACAGGATTTACGATGTTTAATATTTACAATCTCAAATCGGCCGCAATTGTCTTTCAAGCAGGCTGGGGGGAGGGCAAAATCCCTTTTTACACACCTCACACCACAGGTTTATCTGGCAAAATAATCCTTTAACCATCAGATAATCAGGCCTTTGTTCACACTTGGTCAAAAGGGGGGAATTAAGCCCAAAATCGTCCCTTCTGTCTTGTGGTGTGTACCCTATTTTGGTGTCCGGGCCAGCAGGGAGCACTGAATTGTTCAATTGACGAAGACACCCCAAAAACAGCAACAACGGGGCAACGATTAACTGTCTCACCACAGATATACTGTAGGAGATGCTTTGAAAATATTTCTCAGAGGCTTCCTAATGAATTACATGACCAGAATGTATAACCAAGTGTAGTTGGGCTGCTGATGTCCCGTGAGGGGTGACTAGTATCCCGTATTATTCTGTAGACTTCTCTTTTCCACAAGGATCTAATTCTCGTTGAAATAATCGTGCATCTAATAACCCTTTCAAGTCTAAAACATGTTTTCTCTTCTTTGAAACCTGCCCAACTCGGTGCCCTCTGTGAGTGCTGAAGGTGGTTAATAACTACCAATACATCGCTGATTTCCCTCCGCTAATGGCTCAGCTCCGTCATTTCCATCCCAGCGTGCGTGTGGCTTAAACTTGGGCCCTATATGCGCTCATTCCCCAGGCCCCAGGTTTCATTACTCAGAGCAAAGCAAATAACAGACGCTCTCTTAAAATGCCTGAGCCGTATACTGATAGGCACCGAGAGCAAGCGCCGCTGTTTGCTCTGCAGCATGCACCAGGTGCCGCTGGTCCATGGCTTCGCATCTTATATGCCTTTACCCACGTGGCCGAGTCGTTTTCTTGACACATATTCATCCCTGATGAGCACACACGCGTCGCAAAAACACACACGATAATCCATTCCTCGTGGCCCTCGTGGTGTTCAAGGTCAACAGCCCTACGGTGAATTGAAAGTCTTTGAATATGCAGGTAAAAGCCCGTACATGCCCAGGCAGGGAATGGATTTCGTTGTTAGAATCCATCAGCTGGCCGACTTTGTCTCGGAAAGTTTGTTATTCAGGTTGCGCCGCCACAGACGCAGTCCAATACAGACAGTTATCTAATCTGTGCTCTCAGGCTGGTTTTGAATAAGAGATGAAGAGAGAGGAGGGGAGGGGGCTGATTGCTGTGGAGGGAAGACGTAGAGTAGGTGGGCAGATATAACCCCAGGATTTTTCTTTTCTTCTTTTTCCCCTGTTACGTTTCGTATCTCTGCTTCCTGTAATTGCTGGTTGTAGCATTAGCAGTTGGCAAGAGCGCAGTGAAGTGGGCCCGGGTTGAATAGCCCGCAGCATTCTCACACAGCACAACAACAAGACCTTTGCTTCCATGTCATGTTTTGTATTTTCTTGTGGGGTTTCATGTTTCTTTTTGAGGTTCAGGTGTTGTAATCGTAGCTCTGCCTGGCTGCCCCTCACAGTCCCTCCAGGCCGATGACTATGTTGGCAGAGCTTTGCTAGAGAATTCGGTCTTCAGCAGGCAGCTGCATGGGTTAAAAGTCTCACTTCTTTTGCCGCGGGTGGCATACAGTTGGCTGGGATTCATACTCAGATTTTATTATATTTGGCATTGGCACCATGTGTGCTTTGTGTGGCTCAAGTGAATTCTCGACATTTTTACTTTGCTTTGCTATATCTTTTCAGATATTTTATCACCAAAGAGCTTCAAACAAAACATGTCAAATCAAAGTTTTTGAGTTGTACAGATTAATCAAAATCAAACCTTTTCTCAGGAAACTTTGTCTATATCCACAACCCACCTTTTTCCCCAGAACCAGTTTGGTTATCGAGCCGGTGGTCCAAACACCTCAGAGGGCTCAGTGGCAGGGGGGCCAG
>KV751405.1:1079975-1094836 GCA_001698575.1 Mola mola
AGCCTGCGTGAACCAAGAAGCCACAGGGGGACCAGCCCAGGCCCTGGAGGACCAGCGCTGCAATGGGAGCCTGCATAAGAAGACCCTGAGCCATTCCGGGGCAGAGGATAGTGGAGGCCAGAGGTACAGCGCGGACCCCACCATCTTCCTGGGGGAGAGGGCGTCCAGAGGGGATACTGATGAGGATGGATACATGACACCCATGAAGGACAAGAGCTCTTCAGGTACTCCAAGTCAAACAAAGCAAAGTAGTTTAAAATATGAGAGGTCAGGTTCATTTTCCAAAGCATTTTGATGAGGAAATTTAAGTCTAAGTAGAATTTTTTCAGTAGAATATAATCCACACGTTGGCACAGATAATGATAGATGCAACATAACCTTACCTACTTATTTCTCACCAATCTATAGACAACGCAAGTACCACACTACAATGGAAATAACTGCTGTCCATGTGAAATGTAAAACACGTGCAGCTACAAATGGCTTGTGCACCTTTTCAATGTCCTGTCATCTCTCGGCCCGCTCGCAGAGTAAATACGATCTTCTGTAGTAAACTCTGCCTGTCATCTTGCCCGTTCATTTCATTCCATTGGTTTGAAATTCCGACTGAGGTCCCGTCAGTGGTGTGTGTCAGCTACTACAGAGTCATGTTTTGCCTTTGATCACAATTTAGTCCATCAACGTTGTTCGTGCTCTAACATCTTTGATTTTTTTTTAGCTGCTCAAAATATAACAAAGCCCGCAGCAAAATGCACGTGATGCAATGTCAAGGGGCAGGAGAGTGGGCAAAATCAATAGGTTTCGCACCCCACTGTTTTAGTGCTTGGAATCACTGGAGACGGGTCATTTGCTGGCATTTTCACCCTCCCCAGCAGATGGAGTTTCTCATGCCAAAGAACTGCTGGCAATGTGCCCATCGAGCCCTGATTGGCTCCCATTATCACCATTATCAACTCCATCTTCTTTCCTCATTAGCCTACGATCTCTTTTTGTAGGCCTCTTTCAGTGTCTATTTCTTTTGTTTTCTCTTTAATTAATTTTATTTCCTTGGATATTTTGCTTCTCTCTCTTAATTAATTTCTCCTTTGCTCTCTGCACTCCTACCCTCCCCCCTCCCTTTTCTGATCTATTGCTGCAGAATACCTGAATCCAATTGAAGAAAACCCTTTTGTCTCGCGACGTAAAAATGGTGAGATCCACGCCTTGGATAACCCAGGCTACCACAGCACGCCCAACAGCCAGCCCAAAGGAGAGGATGAGTACATCAATGAGCCCCTCTACCTGAACACCTTCCATAGCCCCGCTGAGTTGGGCTTGGAAGCCCTTCGGAGAAATGGTCTGCCCCTACCCACCCAGCCTCCTTCTACCATCTCGGCCACAACTTCAGCCTCCCATCTCCCACTGACCATCCAGACCAGCCTGCCCCACTACCCCCTCCCTACTGCCCAGCCCTCTCCATCTGGTATTCCTTGCCACCACGGCCCACCAACTCACATCCTCCATGTCCACCCCTCCGTCAAACCTGTGGGGCAACCTGGCAATCCAGGTGTAAGCTCCACCAGCCAAATGGGAATTACCGGCCAAGCCCAGGTATGCCAGTCGGGTGTCCTGTCTACTCCCGCCAACCTTGGGCATGGCAGCCTGCCGGCCTACCAGAGCCACACCACCACGCATCCCTCAAGCTTGCTGAAGCATGGAGGACTGACATCAGGTAAAGTCAGTGGGAAGAAGTTGAAGGTCACCTTTGACAATCCAGAATACTGGCAGCACAGCTTGCCTCCCAAATCATCTAACCAGGCAGCCCCTGACGGTGCCCAGGGAGGTTCCACCAATGCCAAGCTCTTCTATAAGCAGAATGGACACATACGGCCCATGGTAGCTGAAAACCCCGAGTACATGTCTGAGTTTTCCCTGAAACCTGGCACCGTCTTGCCACCTCCACCCTACCGGCAGCGGAACACTGTGGTCTAGATTGTTCCACTTGACAAATGTTCCTAAATCTGACTTTAGCCTCCAGTAACCCAGACATCCTCTCCGGTTCCACTGTTTCACACAGACGGGAGCGGCCACAACTTGAGCCGCCCCCCAACTCTTCCCAAATAATGTGCCATCTGCTGTAGACTGTAGCGACATCAAAAGGAGGTGAACTGAACCAAGCAGATCCCAACTCAGACTCACACACCTTTGCTGTATCCAATCCAGTCTATTTCTGTTTTGTAGATAGAGACTGTGCTTCATGTCTCTGAACATGTGGAAGTTGTAGTAGTTTTTGGGAAAGGAGGAACAAATGGCACACAGCAGTGGACGTACCGTGTCGTGGCAGCGAGGTAGACGACAACGGTAACAAAGACCGATTCGACGGAACCTGAACTCACTGCCAGCCGCTGCAGTGTCAGATTCATGAGAGGAGCAAAATGTTTTCCTATCTTTTTTGTTTTCCAGTATAAAGGTCTGAGGATGGACAAAACCCTTCTGAGGGTCTCCAAAATAAGAGAACAGACGGAGCAAAAGCAGTCTGTTAAATGTCAAGATGTTTTGTGAATGACCTAAAGTAAGGTGAAACAGCAACATGTGGAGGGGAAAAGCCTGAAAGTGACTTCCTGTAAGATAAAAGATGGGGCACTGAAAGCTAATCAATCACATTCAATATTTTTGCCTATAAGAATATATATTCTGCTTTCTTGAATTTTCCATTCAAATATGTGAAACTCCTCTTAATTTTTCCTCTGTAACCGTGATACAGTGATGGCCAAAACTACAGTGACCCCTTCTTCTGCATTTGTAATTCAAGCATTATTTTTTTTTTTACTGTCCCTGAAAACGCACAGGGTTAAATGCTGTTTTGTTGTTGTTGTTTGCCTGCTGTCTACGCGGGAAACACTTATCAAAACCAGCTTTTTCCAAGCAAAAGGGAGAAGTACACTGTAAAAATTTTATAAACACTGGTTGCAGTGCTGAGGCGGGTTTTTATACATTGGTTTTTCATCTTGGGTGGTGAAATTAAATAAGTAAAGAGTGTCTGGACAGAGGGCGCAGAGGGGTATTTGGAGAAACTGCTGCATCTGCTAGTGCGCTAAGGCAGTCCATAAGGCAACTGAACTGAAAATGGTGATAATAGAGACAGAGAAGGAAGGTAAAGGAAAGAGAGGGGAGTAAAAGTTCATCCAAGCTGCCTAATGAAGACCTCAAGGAATGAACAAGACGGCACCAGCGAACACAGTAAAAACAGACTACTTTGTGTGTTTGTGTTCTTGTCAGTGTCTAGGTGAAACTCAGTAATGACTTCATCTACAACTAAAACTTTTCAGTACTATGGCTAAGCAGCACTGTTCTAACCTCAGACAAGGCTTCCACCATACGACTGTAGTCAAGTAGACAAAGTAAATTTTCTCTCACTGGCTTGAATTGAAAACTCATTACGGGGCCGAGTGGTGCCAAATCTGACATATATTTTTCATACATTTTGGTGACGTTGAACTGTTTTTGAAGTCAGGAAGCTGCAGGGACTGTTGATGGAGAGACATGATGGTGGTCATTTATTGCGATATTAATTCATCGGATCTAGTTCTCACACTCGTACGGACCCATTCCTCTAGATGGCAACAGAATTGGACCACCACATTGCGGTTCTCGCAGCCACTTTTAATGTTCTTGATTCCTGTTTCAAAGCCTGACCATAGTGAATTCTTTGGCTGGTTCTTAGGTGACAAAGAACACCTGCACCGTTTTAAAACCGCCAATAAAAAACATATCTGTGTTCTTCTTAGACTTCAGTTTCTGCACTGGCAGTGATTTAGCTGCCTGTTAACTGCTCCAGCTGGCAGTCCTTAATAATGAGATTGTTTGAAAATTAGAAGGATCTCTAGAAGTAATACGACATTTAATGCTAATTGGAGAAAAAGGAACACAGAATGTAGTCATGTGATGAAACTAAGCATATCCATGCTTGTGAACAGTTGACCATTTGGAGGATGCCTCTTTCATACCCAAGCAATATACATGCTAGCAATGAGCCTATGTACATTGTCTTCATACTATTTTCAAGTGATCAACCACTGACAAATGAAGTAATTAACAATGACCATCTTGGCACAATGCGATGGTCTGCAGGGAGATCGTACACCCCCCCCCATGGCAATGTCATTCCAAACAGTGGAATAGGCCTGCTTGCCTAATATCAGACCACCAATACTATACAGAAATGGCTCAAAGAATGTGAAAAAGAGCCCGAGGCATTGACCTCGCCTTCAAATGCCCCAGTCCGATAGAGCATTTGTGGGATTCAATAGAACAGATTCCCAGAAATCGACCCCACACAAACCCCCCAAAAAACCCCAAAAGATCTTCTGCCAATTATTAGCAAGTTGTTGCTGTTTTATACAATGTACCAAATTGAGACATTGAGGTTGTAATGGGGCAAAGAAACCATTTGCAGAGGGTAAACCCATCACAAGTATCCTGAGTTTTTCTTTCGAGGTCACCCGCAGCGTTCCTCTAGTGTAACAATTACTACTGATGCCTCTGCGGGCAACTTGCCTGTCAGTGTTGCTAAAAGCGTTGGTCTTACAGCCATTATTTCTTCCGCTAAGCCATACAGAACACCTGTGGGTGGGAAAACACAACAAAGTTGTTCAAACCTTACAGATCAAGGCGAGCATTTTGTAGTGATGGCTTGCCTCTGAGCTCCTCCTGCATTATCTCCGTAAAACCGCATCCTAGTTCAATCGCTATGAACAAAATGTTGTAGTCCCTTAACATTTAGCCAGTTTTCCCAGCCATTAACTGTGGAACCTTAACATTATTGGATTGTCACTGTCTTTTTTTTCCTAACAGCTTTTCATCATTCTGCGGCATTCACAGAGTCTTGTCCAAGCTATTTTCTTGTGTAGGATGTTTATTTTGCATTTGAATATATTTATATACTATATGTGTGTGTGTGTAAGTCTGCATCTTATTAGGCTGCATACGTTTGTCCTCCCCACAGAGCACTTTGATCAAACTCGTGGGTAGAAAGAAAGGAATTTCCAATCGTTACTGAAATATTCAACGTGTTTATCTGGTCGGTTAACACTTCAGAAGGAAAACAATTTAGCAACAGTCCATGAAAGGCAGGAGTTCAAGAAGAAAGCAGATTCTAGGTGAATGGAGACAACAAATCCTTGTTTCCACGGTTTTTTTTGTCTGCTTCAAACAGTATTTATAAGGCTGCTTTGATGATATCATGATTATTTGATGAAGGAGCATTTTTTAGTCACTTTTGGAGCTCTTAATTCAATGAAACGGAGACAGCGTTTAATATCAATGTGAAATATTTATAGTGTTTGAGCTTGTTTATGCTGGGCGATGGAAGCCTCTGCCAAAACTGGGTTTCAGAACGTTAAAAACAAGAAAACTCACGATGGCGGAGGGAAAGAAAATAACACGCGCGTTGGGTTTTTTTCTCTCGCTTGGCCTGAATTATGCTGTAGACCAGGGCAAGCTTTGCGGATCAAGAATAGATGAGCCTGGAACGCTGGTTAAAAAACCGGCCTTGCATTTTCTTGAGGGCACTTCAGAGTGTGGAACACACTCTGCTTTGAATATAATGTTCTCATGAGTTCACGGACAGCAAGGGAAGGGGGAAAAAAACAAGAACATTTGCAAACTTGAAGAAGGTCGTCCAGTCTTGTTTCGGTTATCGAAAGGTATTCTCACCTTTTTTAAACTCCCGTTAATTGTTTTCCTTCCGTGGAAGCAACGTGTTTCCTCCCTTATTTCCTCTCTACTGAATAATGTCCTTGTTTCGGACATGTTTCGCCTCTGCGTTGGCCTGTGTTAATTGCTGCTGTCTGTCTCGGCCCTAAACACCCAGAACAAGAACACGCCACAGCAGCTGGCGTTTACGACTGACTACTCTTTGCTTTTCACTTTTTACTGTTTCCCTCAAGCCGAGGTGCAGAGGCATGTAGCCACGTTGCACTGAAGTGAATCATGTTTCATCATCAGCAGTTAGGGGGCGCAGTAGAGTCGGGTGTACAGTGTCAGTATCACCTTGCATGGTACCCAAAGTGAGGGTTTTACTGCCGTCAACCTTTGTATACCTCCATCGACTTTACATTCAAATTTCTGTCCAGGGAGCAGAAAGCGTTTACGGAATTCAGTAGCACAAACTGGGAATCCTTATTTTTGAATCTGTAATGGGTTTTTTTCTCATTAATAGTACCTAATATTTTAATACTGAGTGGTCTCTTATTATTGATGATGTTTCTCTTCAAGGACAAAGGCTTGAACCCATTTGGTTTCGTTGGCCACTACCGTGTCAATCACTTGATAGTTTGTCTTTATATTAGCTGTAATTTTTAGTTGTTGGTTTTTCAATTGCACAAAAGTATCGCTCTCATTTTCTACACTTGAGTCGGATCAATAGAAATGTACAGAATCTTTGGGGTTTCCTCCAAAACGTATCGAACACACTTCAACAACAAATGTGAATAGTATTTTTATAAAGCACTGAAACGGCCGGCGGGGTGAATTTGTAAATACAAAAGGAGGCAACGCTTTCAATTTATATGCTCTTCTGCTCCTACTGCTGTTCTCTCCTGCTTAAACGAGTTGTAAAAGAGCTGTGCATATTTGTTTTACGTAAGTGTACCTTTTGACCAATGGGAGTTTGATTTTAAAAGTGCTTGTTGACCCGCTCTCATGTGAAAACTCTGTTCAGTGGCCCCCTTTTCTTTTCCAGAGCTTTGTGGCTGTCCTCATTCAATGTTTCAATTTAATGGGGTGATGGGGCGATATCATCCCACCTGTCATCCAGTCTTCATAAGAAAAAAAAACCCCACACTAGAGCAAGCAAACTATTTTCTCTCCCGCTTTCTAATACTCATAAAACCAGCGCTGCCAAACCAACCCAGATACGCCGGCATTCGGGATTCAGTGCTACCTTCTCTGCTTACTTTTTAAAGGACTTATTACTGAGCCAAGTCTGACCTCCTCCTCATGCGCCCCCTCCCCTCCGAAAGGCCTTCACAGTACAACCTATTTCCAGATCATTTCTGACTTGTTTTGGATGCTTTGACATACCCAAAGCTTTATATCATAGAAATACCGTTCCTCATGTTTGTTACATGAATCTGTCGAAAGTATATTTTTAATTTAATATAAATAAAGATTGATTCAGTATACGCTGTGGTGGTTCTGTGGTGATTCTTATACCCTACGCGTACATCGGTCGAGGCCCAACGGTTCCCGATATTTTTCCACATTAAAATTGGATCCATTCCAAATTTTAATGGGCTCTTTCACCCATTCTCTATCTTCTTACCAATTTCGTTGAAATGCATATTTACATAACCCTGCAAACAACAAACCAACAGATGGGTGATGACATAACCACCTAATCAGATATTCGTCCAAAGTAGAACACTTTCAAAGTTGTCGGTCAAGGACAGAAAACACTGAAAGATATAAAAGCGTGTTTTTTGAGAGGCAGTTTGGTTGTTTTTTTTCCCTTCTTCGCGTCAGTTGTGTCGCCTGAAACCATTTTGCAACGGTCTTCTGTCATTTTGACACAGAAATTTTGTAGCTGACAGAACTGGCTACAGTTTGATTAACATTTAAGCCTAGACGGTCCAAAGGTCAGTGTCACTGACAGGTCAAAAAACGAATTTGTTGCCCATTTTCTCCTGAACGAATTGACAAAGAGAGGTCAAACTGGTGTCATTTGCTACTGGCTACAGATTATTAACTTTTGGACTTTCTAGGTCAAGGGTCAAGGTCACTGAAGTGTCAAATACATTTTCTCAACATACAGTAACTCCAAGAGGAATTGACATAGAGACATTTAACTGGTGTCATTTTGTACACAAAACAAATACTAATACCACAGTTCAGTAGCAAGCTGAAATATAAGCTCACAGAAACAAAAAAAATTGACCTTGAACAGTAGGCATTTCTCTCTCAGGAATATGTTGTAGAGAATTTAGTTCCGTTAGCGAAGGTTCGCACTTTGTGATAATCCGTTTCCAGGTTTCCGCCTCATTTC
The DNA here is from genome assembly GCA_001698575.1 of Mola mola. Classification (NCBI taxonomy): domain Eukaryota; kingdom Metazoa; phylum Chordata; class Actinopteri; order Tetraodontiformes; family Molidae; genus Mola; species Mola mola. Next base: position 1,087,999 of record KV751405.1, read on the forward strand.
AGATAAAATGCCCATAATTTTCCCTCAGCCCATGAATCACACTCTGATTGGTGGTAGTTATTACTAACTCGTTCAGATAATTAGCTCAGGGAATCGACATGTTGACGAGCCTCCTGAGTCACGCCTTTGAAGAAATGCCGATCTGGGCAACTGGTCGACAAGTGGGCGATCAGTCTAAAAGTCGAGTAAAAAAAAAAAAAACATTTTAAGGTAATTGAGAGTACATGCAGATATTGCATATACTGCCCGTTTCGGAGAGGCATCATTTCAGCGAATTGGTTCTTTAAATTGACCTGTTTTAAACTAGTTTATCCAGAAAGTCAGCCAGATTTCCACAGGGATTGGTGTCTTGCTCAAAGGCCCATCAGCATGGAGACTCTGTACCCCCACCCTCCCCAAAAACCACACCGCCTGTGAAAAGAACAGAAAACGAAAGCCCTGTTTGTTTCCTCGAAAAAGTCCAACAGCTTAATAATAAAATTAAGCAGATGGTGTCTTTAATTAAGGCGAGAAGTTACTGTGCGCCTTCTTTGACCCAACTTCTTCAGATCAACACTACAGACGTTGCTCTGGAGGCAAGACCCTTTCATGCTCAAAAGGACTCGCAGATGAGGACCGGCTGCATCAAAAAAGGTCCGCCATGTTCTCCTAGCCTTCTCCGAAAAGCTTGCCTCAGATAGGCTAATGTGTGGATAAAACATTTTGCTCTCGCCCCGCGCTGCGCTTAATCTGCTGTTTACCCAAGTGTTGGTTATGTAAACTGGCATAGGCAGCATCGTTTGCTATGCAGCGCTCCTCTACCGCTGCTGCTGCACTCCCAGGCTTTCATTTCAGTCATAAATAATACAGAACTGACCAATGGTAGAATATGAGCTTTCTGAAGTCACTGCTATTAATACTAATAAGGCAATGGGGCGCTTTAAGTAAACACTGTTTATGAGCTCTTCCCTGTGTCAGTTTCCTCGGATGCTCTGAGACTCGATTAGCAAGCACATCTAGATCCACCGTCGTAACTAAGAGCAGGGGTTTCTAATGCAGAGAAAACAGCATTTGGAACTATATCCCGATATGGTTTTGTATCGCCACTTTCGTTCGAAATCTATATTAGCTCCGCCCGCGTGAATCGCTGTCAAAGAAAATTAGGCTGGCCATTCCCCGCAGAAGGGGGGAACTTAATTGATACTCGCTCGGTCCTTTCCTAATGTCGCACTCGCATAATGGACAGATTATCTTGACCATTAAGCACACTTCCTGCGCGTTATCACCCTCACAAGACAGCAAAAGGGGGGAGGTCACTGTTAATTTGGCGACTGCTGTATAGCCATTTGTCAATGTGTTTCAAGTCTTCCAGTGACGCCTGCTATGGCCATGCAGTTTGGCTCCAGTCCCGGGGGCCTGTGGCAATTATCCTTACAGCTGCCCCGTACACCTGCGACACATGACGGCTCATCGACGTTTAATTGCTGCGTGTCACCTTGAAGGGGTTTTTTTACCCAAAGCCAAAGAGAAGCAGGGCTCCCCAAGCTTGATGGTTCTTTTCATATTACCGTTTCTCTTCGGCTGCAGTTATTTCTATTCAAGTTTTGCCATCGTGATTCACCCTAAAAAAGAATTTAGGAGTTCTAAGTTCTCCACATAAAATGACATTCTGCAGGGGTGCATTTATTTTTTCAGCGACACGGGGAAACTATCTTAAGATGAGGACGTGTCATCAGAAATAAAAAAACAAAATAAGTCGGCATTACCTGCCTGAGTCTAATCTGGTGGCAAAATTTGATGATCCAGGCAAAAATATTAACCCGAATGGATGAAAGTGAACACCTTAAACATTCAGTCACTATAGTTCTCCAGGCTGCAGTTAATAGAATTAATGGACTTTTTTTTATTCCTCTTAGCTTGACTGTTTAAGACGCCCCATACCCCTTAATTCATGTTACTAAATTAAGTTTCTGGCTGAATATCATTTACTTTTGCTCTGACTTTGCCAGAATCAGCTAAAAATCCCCTCCGATTCAGCAAGGCTTATGAGCAATACTGGAGCCAGCCACCAGGGAGTGACCAAGATGCTTTAATTTGAAGTATACAGTATATATATGTAAGAATGTAGTTACTAAGCAATTGACTTGGAGGATTTATGTTAATTAGTAGAATGCCCTCCTGTGATGCTTACAAACAAAACAAGCTGGGCTACTTTTAATTGAAATTTGTGTTGTGATGTTTAAGTAAACGATCTGTTAAACAAGCTCCCCGCCGGGCGTGAGGCGCAATTGTTGCTAACTTGCTGTTATTCCAGTTTACGGAGTTTATTAACTCAATGCTAATCTCCTCCCATGCATGCCTGGTTCATAACACTGTTTAGCATCATAGCTAGGAAAATGTTAGCGCGTACCTGCACGTTCAGTATGTGGCCATTATACTGAGTAGTCTCACCCAGCAAATAATTAACGTCTTTCCCTGCGAAGCTGTTATTGGACAAATGCTGCTATGTGGGAGGATCTAGGAAAAGGTCAATTACATATTAATTTATTTACTCCTTTAGCAAGTCATTCACTTGTTTTTAGTATTTAGTTTAACGTTAAACCACCAATTTCCAGTCCATCCTCTGAATGCACCAGCGAGTCTGACAGTGTAATGTCTGCTGGAAACCATTTATCTGCTCCCATTTTAATCTGCCGCCTTTATTATTTCCATCATGTCGGCACTAATTTGACATCATTGCTCCAACATATTATATTGCTCCTTTTAACTTCAGATGGGATATTTACATATTAATAACATGGGAAATGCCCCTGGTGTCGCGTAATGTGCAATTAAGTTCAGAATGTGTCTATTACGCCACTTCCATAACGTGTTTAAAGATATGACGCATAAATCACACTTATCTCCCACCACGAGACCGTGCCTCTCCCCTGCCGCTTATGACGGCACACAATTCTGATAAAGCGCAACAGCATGAGTTATGGAGATGCAAAAGCCGAAGATGGACGGAGATTTTTCCATAAGTAAAGGATGGATGTAGCTGCAGTTAAGCCATGATGATGGTAAATCTAAACAGGGCTGTAAAAATATTGACAGCTCAAGGTGGTTTTGGATTTTAATCTCCATTTAACCCCGGACTGACTTGAGCAGTGATGATTTCAAACAGGCCTAAGCAATCACTGAGTCATTATTCGTCATCATCCTATCAGAGCCGTACACACACAGTTAATGGCCATTTTATGCTATCAGAAGAACAAAAAAATTAACATACAGCTTCTCTATGTGTGGATTTGACCATAATTATACAATAAAAGCTTACAGATTTCCAACCTAAGCCCTCTTGTGGACTTTGAGGGTCTAAAACGTCACAAAATACATCTTTTTTTTAATTTTTACTTAAAATTACTCCAGTATGGAGTACTGTCACTGGGACCTCGTGGCTCGACAAGCATGGGGCACAACAGCACGTCTGAAATAAATTGCCTTATTTGCCACGAACAACAAACTAACAATGTTATCGCAAGTGTTTGTTTGTTTGTTTTTGAATCAAAAATAGTGAATAAAATAAGTGTTTCTGCTTCCTGTCCCTACCGGAGCTCCCCAGACACGATCGCAAAACCAATTTGAATTGCAATATATCTATTCCATGAATTTCACTTCGTAAACATCCAAAAACTTGTGAACTTCAGCATTTGATGGCTTTTGTCTGTGGGCAGGAAGCAGAAACACTTGTGTTATATTGTATTTTTAATGTTGTTGAATCAAAAGCACACAGGTGTTTAACAATTCTTTGTTGCGGCAGAAAATCGTCTTAGGTGAGAATGCTGACAAGACCTTGGGACCAATGACTCCAAAAAGAAGATCCGAGTCCAAGCAAAGGTCAGTACACACAATATCCAAACCACTAGGCAAAAACTGTGGTCAAAACATACAGTACAAAGGATCAAACTCGCGAGAGACAACACAAGGGAACAAGAGGGAAGGAGGGGTGGGATCTGCTCTGATGTGGTTGGCTTTCCTTTTAGCTGCTTGGGTATGGAGTACCGATAATTGAGATTGGGTTTTGCTAGCTATTTTTCTTGCAAAAGCTTCGCTTTATCCTTAACATAGATTAAATTGAAACTGAATGGTACATTAAAGGTGAGTACTAGGTATCTACACCATAGCCCCATTTCCACCAAGCAGTACATTAGATTTTTCTGTGTTTCCATTGTCAAAAGCTGTGAATGGTACCCTTAAATAGCAAACAGTCCCATGCCAGTATTGTCCCCCTTCGTTGGGGGTACCAACCAGAGTTATCCCATACCATGAGGAGGGGCAGCTAGACCCACTGCCATCTGCCGATTGCTTGACAGAATCGTCGCTTCCCTGCGATGGTTAAGCCATCTGTATCCTGGCAGCGTGCAGCCTTTCCTCAAACAAAGCCTGTCTGCTTTGTGTGATAAACAGCTGATAAGAAACAACAGGAAATGCTGGATGTCCTCCATTGTTTTCTCCGTTTTGTTGCTACTATTTCTTCATCAACTTTATCTCAGGGATACACCTTGTCGCGCTATTCACATAGCTGGTGAAGTCAGGCAGAGATCTTTACAGAGGCCCATTTGTTGTTACAGCCCTCCTCTTCTTTGACTTGGATATCAGGTCAGAGTATTTTCTCTGGCTTGACTCAAAACGTGTGGGATATACTATCTCCCTGCCCAAGGGTCATACCTTAGTCTCAGGCGAAGACGGCCCCAAGGACTCGTCTCTGCAATCAGCCAATGAGGGCACGCAGTCCAGTTAGCAGCTGAGGATTACCATGAAGAGGTGGAGGAGGAAGAAATAAGACCAGAAGACAACTTCCTGTGAGGCAGCTTGTCCACCCAACGCAGCGATCATAAGGCAGCGGAGTGAGAAAACAAGAGGTAAAGGTTGGGCACAACCTTAGGTGGCCTGTCGGGGGCAGCTGCTCAAAAGAGGGAGAAACAAGGACGGGAGCTGAAACCGCTGCTGACTAGATAACTGTGCTGCTAAATCCTCCAGTTTTTGAACTCCTTTTAAAAACATTTTTTTTTTTTTTTTTTTTTTCCGTTTGGCAAAAAAAAAAAAAACAAAAAAACAAAAAACCACATGCTTCAGTGCAAAACAAAATGTATGATTATACTTCATTCTGTGATTACAGATTACACAAGCAGGGGTTTGACAGCGGTCCTGTGCAGAGGCATGCCACAAGCTTATGAATATGCAAATATGTACGCTGGTTTTTAGAACTGACTCAACTCAGTTATTCAACTGTGTGCCTTATGGTTGCAACGCAGTCAGCAAACTATCAGCTCAAGAGTCAGAAATGCACACGAATCCATTTGTTTCTGGCCCATATAAACAGGCAAATTCTCGGCTATTTATTGTGTTCTTGACTGATATTGAAAGTATCCGCATTTCCTCTGTAGCATTTGGAGAAAAGGTACAAGATATATCGAAAGACTTGTCTTAAATGTAGCACATAATGGACATTAAGTCAACTGTTTGGCGAATCCTGAGATAGATTAATAATTTTACAGTGTTACATTTTTTTTTTCTAATATGAGGGTTGCATTTTTATTATTACCGGTGCTCTGTGGAAGTCAATGGCTGCCAGAATATACAATAATGTAATCAACTCAAAATGTTATGTGCAAATACAAAGCAAATTAAAAAAAAAAAAACCCTGTTTTCATTAGGCATGTTAAAAGTTTAACACACTAAAATAAGAATGAAATTCATGTTTCATTTTCATAATTGAAAGTCAAACATAAAATGGCTATGAGAACGTTAGTTAGTTTTGTTTATGCCCACTTTTTCAGTAATATTTTCGGTTGTTTTCACCATCATTTCTACATCAGCGTGATTCTCCCCGGGCCTCTGTCAAGGCCAACCTGCAGAACTAGTCTGTCAGAGAGAGGCAAAAAAAAGACTGCTTTATTGGCCATATTTACCATATTTCATACACAAGAGGCAATTCAAAGTGCTTTAGAGATTAATGAAAATATGAACTAAATAATTTCCTATGTATTTAACCATGAAAAATAATAAAAATACGGACAAAAAAATGTGGTTTTTATGAACTGAGACACACACCAAAATAAACAGTTGAGGTTTTCTGCTTTTCTAGCTGCAATCCACCTGACAGTCCGAAGTGGGAAGATGACAGAGCAGGTAAGATGGAAAAGTGCAGAGTTACATCCAAGCCATTATTCATGAAAAAAAAAAAAGAAATAAATAATTTTACAATACAGAAATGGTTTAATCAATGGCTGGAGCAGGACTAAAAGCAGTCATTACAGGGTAGAGAAGCCAATCAAAACAGGACATCAATATAGTTGAAAGTCAGTTTCGAATAAACAGTTTTTGAGGTGAGGTTTCAACTCATCGCAATGAACTCTTTGAGAGCGCTAAGTGGAAAAATGTGATGAATAAAAGATGATAAATAGCATTTCGGTTTGACTAAATTATTACTTTTAAAGTTGGCATCCCTGGACTTCCATATACCAGCATGTACAAATTCTTTTTTCTCGACACTTCCTCCTCAAACAGAACACAACAAGTACAGATAAACATGCACCTGTCCACCCACACACACACACACACACACACACACCTACACAAACTCACAGTTATGTAGCTGCAAGTGTTCTTTTTTATGGCTTTGTGAGGATTTTCAGTGCAAGATACCTGACTTCTCTGTCTTTATTCCTGCAGTGACCCCTAGCCACACACACACATATGTACACCCACATCTCCACACACACACACACACACACACACACACACACAAACACACAGACCGGTCTGAGGACAGAGATGGAGAGCTCTAATTTCCACAGGGTCTGCAAAGTCTCTC
>KV751405.1:1122933-1133497 GCA_001698575.1 Mola mola
CGCCAAAAGTTAGTTTTCCCTTTGAGACATGCACTTGGATCACAAAAGCAGGAGGCTCTTTTCTTTTATTGTGCCTTAATTGCGGTGCTCATCGCAGAAGAATGCGCCCGATAACAGCGGTTTTGTTACAATAACTGCCAAACGTACCGTCTCAAGTCCCATTAACATCCTTTGGAAAGGAACGTTTCTACACAAAAGAGACGGAGCGAAAACATGAGATGAAATTACAGGCAGCGGATACCTCCGGGGCGTGAAAATGCTGGGGTCAGTTTTTAAATCGCTCTTTAATTCGGCAGAAGATGACAGCCATTGTCAACATGCTTCGTATCAAGTTAAATCCCTGAAAGAGAAAGTGATTCGGTGCCTCGGAATGAACTGCTAGACAAGAAGCTGATATTTTTTGTATTCGCTGTTTGGTGGTTGTGGGCAATGCTGCAAACGTGTGTATTACCTATCCATCCATGAGTGGCTGCAGAGATATTTTACTTCCTTGTTTGGTTGTTGTTGCATGTTTACTGCCTGTTGCCTGTTGAATTAACTCCACTGCTTTATTTCCAGTGTTGGGCAGAATTGCATTACTCAATAACGTGTGAAGGTAATGTCTGAGAAAAAGGACTATCCTGAGTAACAAGAGAGTGCAGGGATGCTAGTAACACCGGATTTCTTGGACATTTTCGGTTACGGTAACGGCAAAGTTTGATAAGCTGAGCACAGAAAGCCAGTTTAAGGTAAAGGTGATTGTTGCTGCATGTTAGGAAAATGTGCAAATGTTGAAATGCAGCCAAACACAGAAAGACGACGGTGAATATTGTCTCGAGGAGACACTGAGAAGTGAAGGCTGGGAGTCGTTCTCCAGGTACGAACAATGCAACCTTCCGAGCTGGTGAGTCGCTGTTCAGTTCACACTACACGACTCGCTGTCTTTTGATTGGAAGTTCAAAGAACTTACTACATGCCAGAAACGAAACAGGAAATCAAAAGGAATTGGCACCACAGGTAAATTCCAAAAAGGACGTCCAACAACAACAAGCTCTAAGGATATGGATGAAGGGCTGAACTGGTACACCGTGTGTGGACCGCCCCTGTTTGTGGATGTTGTATTCTTCTTCCAGGCATTTTCTCTCACTCCAACTCCTGCACTCTTATTGGCTGTAGTTGTGGCTGGATACTCAGCCTGGTAGAAATTTAGTGAGAGGAGGCAACAAGCTGGTGAGCATCTCGAATTGCGTCTTTAGAGAGATCACCCAAAGTGATTGGTGACCGCCAAGCGACCGCCGATCCAGCTCCAATCAGAAGATCCAAACTAGGCATTAAAAGAGCAGTTTGTAAGAATCCTATTCCCTGGACCTTAAAAATTGGCAACTGGATTGGTGGTTTGGGCTGTTCACCAACCCAAAAACCGACTGGGGAACCAGGGAACCCATAGCGTCTGTATTTAACGAGCTCATAATGAGACCCAACCATCAATTGTTATTGTAGCTTTAATGGTGGAATTTGTGATACAGCTGATTGTTGAGTGTCTGTCCCAGGTTCTTAAATACTGACGGTCTGTTTTCCGACGACCCATGAAACTCATAGTGTCAGTATTTGACAACCCCATGATAAGACCCAACAATCAACAGTTTATTGTTGAGTCTCTCGCCTGGCTCATTAAATATTGACATCGTGCATTGCTCATCCCGAATCTGATGACGTGGCACTTAGACTCAACATCCTCCACAGTGAACCTTCAGTTACAGCCATCTTTGAGCCATGTGTTCCCTCAGAACTGCTTCTGCTGCTGTCTGAACTTTGCTGCAACTTGTCTCGAGGTCATCTGGTGTTTTTACCCAAGTGATTTTGTATATGTAAGTGGATTTTCATTCACTTTATTTAACCCTTTAAATGTTGCTGCAACTATTTTGGAATAACAAAGATGGCACATAACGCCAAATGAGATTCACGGTGTCTCTCAGAAACATGTCAGCATTGTGGGCTGGAATGTAATTACTCGGTCTGAGAGCAGATATAGAGAGAGGGAGGTTATTTTATTACGCTTGAATCTGATGCTGAGCGCCAAAGCATGGAGGGTTTAAGTCAGTGAAGCATCTATGAGCCTCACATGAAAGACATTTTTGTGAAAGAGGAAGAAAGTCTTTGAAATCCAGCGAGTAAATAAATAAAGGAATAAGCAGTGAAGGTGATGGCGAGAGGGTCCAAGTAACCCGCGTTAGCACTCTCAAAAAGCAAATTAGATCTTGAGATAGCTGCTTTGTCTGTCTCTCTGTCAATCCGCGGATTTTTGTTATTGGGATTTTTCTGTCTGTATGAGTCCAGATGAGAAATCTTATAATAAATCATGGCTCCTCTATGACGACAGCCTTAAGTCTCTGCTTTGGCAGATATGTCAGTTGTTACCTACCACAAAGACTAGACCCAGTCTGCAAAAAAACATTCATTCAACTGAATTTAAAAGACATTGTTTTCTTTTTTCTGCCTAACGTTTCTCAACAGATGCTGGTAAATCCAGAATTCTTTTCTTTTTTATCCTATTTACACTCCCTGAAGTGATATTGTGCTGTATGTCCAAGTAGAAGCTGGACTGATTTGAATCGTGTCCCTCTGAAACCTCCCAAGGAAAATGAAAGTGGTTCGGTGGAAGACAGATGAAGGATAATTGCCTACAAGCGAGTCCTCGCATGGGCTCGATGAATTAAGACAGTTGCTTCCTCTTCTGAATATGTGCAATTTGGTTTTTGAAAGTGCCATCTGAACCTCCGTTAGAACCGCCTGATAAATTCCATGATCGTGGTTCAGTCCATTCTCACGTGTGATCCATTATTCATACTTAAATTGACAAAAGTTCAACGTGATAACATGTCCGTTTATGCACTTTTTTGTGCATTTTTCCACTCTAACATCATTTTGGAGCATCTTTTGCCTCGAGTTTCGAGTGCTCCGTCACCCATTCTCCCTCGCACATTCTCGGACAATGGTCTTTCCTTGCTTTTATATCTGCATGCGCTTCCTGTTCTCACATGGGTGATGGGATATCTAAGTGCACCACTGACATTAACAAAGATGGACAAAATATCTATATAACGCCAAAATATCCCAAAAAAACGAGAGCCATCATCTTCCGCTGTTGCCGTCTGAGTAGAAGTGATCGTATGTGGATGTGATAATAACTACTAAAAAAGAAATAAACCGTCCTTCCTGCTTTGAGTTTTTGTTTTTGGCCATATCCCATCATATTACATTGATGACTGCAGGCAGCCATCTTTTGCTTTATGCCATCATCTTTAAACTAAAGGGGCAAATATTCAAATAATATAATAAAATAATCACAGAATCATATTATATTTAATGTTGGGTAGTAAAATAAGCGCCGATCTGCTGCTAAAAAGTTGGATTTTTGCTTGAAGTTTTAAAAATATTCAATGTTAATTAAAATGAACCTGCATATTTGGTTGTGTCACTCACTGGCTTCTGTTCATCCTTTAACACGGCCTCCACTCTTTGTCTGAGTGATTGGACCTCCTGGAGCTTCTGCAGCTAAAAACAAAAAGGACCGCACCTCCACCTCGCTCATTATTAGTGTGTGGGTCAAGCTGGACACAAACGCTAATCGAGACAATATAGGCCTCGCACAAAAAGCAGAATTATGATGTGATTTTTAAAATAAAAACCACGCGGAGCAGGCAAAGAGGGCTTCGGAGAGACACTCATGTCTAATGAGTAAAGTTCTGTGCTGTTTCCAATGCTGTGATGTGTGTTCGGTCAAACTGCTTGAAAAAGTATAACTGGGTGAGCTGGTGCTTGTAAAGAACGATGACTCGGTCGGAACTGAGCACTTGCTGCGTCGCATCTCTTTCAGGGATTTAACTTTATGCGAAGCATGTTGACAACAGCTAATTTTGTAGGCAAAAATGAGTCATAGTCATGTTTTAACTTATTGATTGGTATCCCAATGATAATTTCCTGAAATGAACAGTAATTTGGCACAAAATCATAGCAAAAATACAAAGTTCTTTGAAGAAAAGCTCAATTTAAACCCAAATTAGTGGTAGTTTAGTGAATGTCCCACTTGCTTAAAGACGAATTTCCCATTTTTGCATATTTTTGCAAATAATTGGAATGTGTTTACTGATGTTGTACCAATTAAAATAACTGTTCTGGGGGAGTTAAGCTAAGCTAACAACCACAACAACAACAAAAAAATAAATACTTAGGATCTGAAACTCATAATCTAAAAGACTACACATAGTACCTTTAATGTGCTATTATATGTATTAAACTTATAAACTATATAATAAACATAAACATAATATCAATCATAATGTCAAAAATGTTTTTATGAACATTGAAAGTTGCAAGTTGTTTGCCCAAAATCCCCTTTAAACTAATATTTCTATAACACAGAAACAACACAGACCCCCATAGGTATCAGTAATTAGAAAAAAAAGATGTGGAAAATGGTCTTAATTTTGCTGGACATTATTCCCTCCGTGGCTTTAAATAATGACTGTGGAACAACACGGCTAAACGGGAGCCTGTGGCTGAGGGTCTGGAACTCTACCGGGGGGCCCTTCTCTCTGCAGGGAACGACATGTGAGGAGCCGAGTCGGCCTTACCATTCCCTCCACGTTCCTCTGATTCCCAGCCACTCGCCGATCAATAGCAGTCTTTGAACACGGCACAATCCGGATTGTGGCTGCACTGACTGGGGCCGCGCACGGGCCGCCGCTGGTGCAGCCAAACCAAGACGGATCCCTCATGGCCTGGCTCCCCCATTAGTCAGCCACTGCAGGTGAAAACACAGACCTGAGATCCCCTAATGGGAATTTAACGCACTCCGATGTCCCCGCAGCCAAATTGAAAGAAAGCGGCCACTGTGTGTGTGTGTTTTTTGTTGTTGTTGTTGTTTTCTCCCCCAGCAGATGATGACTCACGGTGGTTATTAGATCTCCGCAGCCAGCGAGACCGACACGGATCATAAACGGAGTCTCTATGAGTGAAGAAGCGGCTCCAAATTGGAATCTGGGCGTTGAGTGCACCTTCGTGCCGCCGTTGGGTAGACGATGGATGGATCCTTTCTTTTGCTGTGAAGGACGTGTGTGCTTACCGTCCAATGCGAGCTGTGCGCGCGTTCGGGCGTGCAAACCCACCTCAACCTCAAGTGTGGCACAAATGAGCCTTTAGAATCCAGTTTAATTGTGTTGCATGTTTCCTGGAGAGGAGATAACGTCTTGCTTTGCTGATGTTTCCCCCCCGCAACAGAGTGAATTAACCAGGGAATCCAGCTTTTTTTTTCTGCTTGTCGTGCAATTTAAGTATAAAAACTCTTATTTTTTTCCACCGATGTAGCTTCCATTTAGCATTCGGCGCATGAATTATGTATATGCATGGATGCGTCATCTCAGACAACACGGTTTTTTTCCACTGAATAAAAAAAATGTTTCTGCTAGGACTGAGGCCTTAATAGATCTAATTACGCGCTCAATTTGACGCTCCAACTCAAGCAGGTTGCTTGAAGAATCCTCGCTCTTAGTTATATATTTTAATGGTGTCCTGGTTTAAGTGCAGCGGCAAGAGTAAACACTGTTTGTAGTTTTAAATACTTACACAGGGTGGATCAGCTCTCAAAGAATTACACTCACGGGCGTTTTTTTTTTTTTTCATTCTCTCTCAAAGACACGTGAGTCCTCTCTTGTGCAGCCTGCTGGGGTTGCTCGGGATTTTGCAGAGTAGAAAGAAGCATTCCATGATTCCAAGCCTTTAACTCTGTCGAGCGTTATCTATTATTTTTTTGCCACTTGCGCTTTCACGTTACGGTTAACTTCCGTGTATCGTGGCCCTTCGCCATTTGCTGCTGGGATACTCTGACTTCGGCTGCGCAGGGATCCAAACGTTTTCTGGTCACGCTGATAGATGGAGGGATGACAGGTTGATGGGTGATGGATGGACCGCAGTCGGGGCTGTCTGAGATGGTAAATGGATGAAGAGCATGTTACGGGATACACGGATGGGTGGGAAAATAGATTCATGTGTGTTGGATAATAGATGGATGGGTGGATTATTGGGTGGGTGGGAAGAGGGATGGATGGATAAATAGAGTTGTACGTTCATAGATGGATGGAAGTTGGATGAATGAATACAGGCTGGTACATGAATGAAAATATATGTTAATTATTAGTGGGAAGACAGATGGATAAACGGGTGGATTTTAAATTGGCCTTGTACTGTATCTGGACGGGTGACTCAATGGATGGACGAACACATAAATAGCTGTAGATTATAAGGATGATGGATGGACGGATGGATCAATAGATAAATAGATGTCAGATGAGTGGAAAGATTGATGGAAAGATGCTTTAGATTATTAGTTGGAGGTTGTAGGACGGATGGATCGAGATCAGCAGATGAAAATAGGAACTGGATGAATGGATCGGTAGTCATGAGAAGATTATTAGTTGGAAGATGGACACATGACACCACATTGGATGATGAATGATGGATGCTACATGTAGCAGATGGATAAAAAGGTGAAAGGGTAGGTTTTAGTTGGAAGTTATAGATGGATAGATGGATAAATCCATCTGGCGATGGTTTGGTGATTGAATGGTGGATAAGCTGATGAAATCCCCTCGTCTGGTTTTACTGTAACAGAAGAAGAGCTGGTTCCATGTTCAGAACCCACAACGTGACGTCTCCGGGGAAACAACTGGCTCTAAAAGATGGAGGGCCGTGCTTAATTCCAGCGTGCCTGCTAGTAAAAGCCGCCTGCTTTAGGTTGCGCATCTTGTTTAACGGAGACTAAAACACCTTTGATTTTATTTCTCTTCCGTCACCGAGATGTTTTGAGGCGAGGCCGACTAATGTGATTTGAAATGATGAGACAGGCTCAGCAGTGTCGTCTTACACGCGGAGGGGTTTTCATGTAGTCCTACGTGTTAACCGACGGTTAGCCCTAAGCATCTGAGCGGGCTCCCCCGCGGCGAGGCAAGAAATTCAGCTCCGCGGGGGGGGACCAGAATTGTGAGCCGCCTCCCAATCATGTCATCAGACTGTCGAGATCAGGGGAGTTTATTAGTTTGTTACTATGCACAAGTGCATGGTGACAGTGCTCATACCATCATATTATTATTTCTGCATAAAGATAATTTATGGTTTTTGGATATTTTTATTGCTCTTTTTCACTGTGCAGGTCTACGCTGGAAAAAGATGATATCACAGGCGTTTTTTTTTATCAAATAAACACAGGTAATCATGTTAAAGCTGGTTCTATAATAATATGCAGTGATTTCTAGTCTATTTAATTTGTATTTATGTCCCAAATTAACCTCAGTAGCGTTGACAAACTGCAATAACAAACCTGGGAAAAGGGACCAGATCATCCAACAGTGTGACCTAATACTCAACAAACAAGGGGAATTAGAAATAAAGGCCTGTCTTTTATATTTGCCTGTTTCCAGTAAAAGGACTAATCACCAATCGAGGAAATATGTTTGTTCTGCTCCAGGATTCAGCAACATTAGAATCAATTTGTTTGAAGTAAAGTTGGTGGGTGATATAGTGTCGGTCAAACCCAATCAAGCTACACTAACAAAGTCCTGAAGCCAACGCACCTGTAAGTTATTTTGTAACCCCGGTTCTCTGAGGAGCATGTAAGAACAATCTTACCAGGACTTTGATTGGATCTCTTTCAGAACCTTTAGCCTTTACTTGACTGATACAGCATTGTTTCCGGTGCAAATATCTCTTATCATTCAGAAGCTATGCAAACCTAGCTAGCTAAACCATCAATGGTCTGGAGGCAGTCATTCCGACTTCTTTCCCCATCCAATGATTTTCAGCTTTTCTGTATCTCCATGCGATTAAATTTCGTTGTGTGTGCTGGTTAGCAGCTGTTGATTAATCTCAGCTCTGAAAACATGAAACGAGAGATTTTAAAGGAAAATTATCATGATTACAGCTGATCGTAAGTATTCAATTTCATAAACAGAAACTATACTATAGAAGCTTTACGATTGTTCATGTATTATATTTGTGCTTTACTTTGAACCTCCATGCTTGGTTTTCCTAATTTCATCTTTCTTTTTAATGATCAAACGTCTTCGGACACAACAGGATCTTAATTTCAGCCCTTTTTGTGAAAGCTCATTCGTGCTTCACCTCCACGTCGACGGTGCAGCGTTTAGCAGGGAAATGGACTCAGGATGGGTGGCATGGAGATGGTAGGATGGGATGCTTTTGTATTTTTGGAGGAGGCGAGGGGTCTCATGCTGCTTGCACAATCCGAAAACAGTCTCTGGTTTTAATGAGGAGCCTGTTTATCAAGTCCACTCAGGGAGCCTGTGAAAGTGCTTAGCATTTGCTCTCTAATTAGGAAAGCCAAGCAGTCCCTGTTGCTGAGGATCAACCATTAAGGGGGAAGAGGAGGCACTTGGCGTGGCTGTGCACAGGGTGCAGATTCAAGGGCCAAACATGGGGAGGGAAATGAAAGAAACAGCCAAATGTGGAATTAATGTATTTGCAAACAATGGGCTCAATCTTTTTTTTGAAAAAGAATTGGGTTCTACGTGGTTATAATGAAGAAATCAATCACATTCTGAGCGCCAGCAGGTGCCACAGTATGTGAGGGCAAATTCACCAAGCGGGACCAAGCCATGACAAGGACGCCACCTAATGGTCATTGATAAAAAGACACCAAAACCTAATTTAAATTAGCAGCTGTTGCTGCAACAATGAGGGTCATTTAATCTTTTTTTTTTTCATATCTAATTTTTAAAACCGGGTGTCCACGGCCATCTGTAATTATTAATGGATGAGGGTCTACCTTACCACAGTGGGAGTGAATGGAAGACGTGTTTCCCAGGCCTGACTCGTGCTGCACAGGTGGGGGGGGCATGATGAGGATGTTGACAGGGAAAACGACACCATTCTGCCACGGCTCCCTTCATCCACACAGAAAAAGGCCTCCCAGATTACCCTGTTCCCCGTCGCGCAGGATGCTGATAAATCACGAAGAGAATCGCTGTTGCGCTTTTCTAGATTAAGACCCTGATAAAATTTTCATAACTCAATTTCAGGTAGAGAGAGAGAGAGAGATGGGGATGCATAAAAGCGTGTGCCATATTCAGCTTCCTTTGCCAGCATCCATTTTGCTCTGCAAAAAAATGTGTCCCTGGTAAAAGCTCCGACTTTCAAATAGTCAAACAGCTTAACAGAACCAAAGCTGAAAATGTTTACTTTTGGCGTTAAAGTTGCCAGCAGTCTCTGCTTTAGTGATCTTGGCTCTTTCAATAGACTTTACAAAGATTATTTTTCCTCAAAAAGTGTTGGTCTGAAAGAAAATCCCTCATTATTTAACACAAGTTTTGTCATGTATAAACATTAAAGGTAACTGTCTAAGGAATGAATCAGTATTCTCAGTCTGTTGCAGAATACTCGGAAATATCCATCCAAACATTTTATGCCACTGCTGGAGGCCAGAGTCTGGACTCTCTCCTCCCCAGTACATGCCGTCAGACCCTGTCCTTGAAAATCAGAACCAGAATCCCAATCGAGAGGCAACCGCGGCGGACGAGCACGAACACGAACTTCCCATCGAGAATACGTGCACAGCCCCGACTCAAGCCTTGGATTGAATTTAGAAGTAGCTGCTGTGCTCTGAGACGCGGCTTTACGCCAACAGGCCTCCCCAGAGACGTCGGTTGTAAGTCCTCCTCTTGAAATACTGGATGATCACACTCCTTTGTTCCACGAAGAGGATGGAATCTGAAAGCGTCCTCCTGGATCTGAGGTTCAACGGAGCCCTGTTTTCTAGTGTGATACCCCAGAAGTATTTCAATATTGCAATATTTCCCCGACATTGAGAGTACTTCCAGAAACACTGTCGACATGCTGATGAAGCCACACTCTCCATCGACGCTCTGTCATCCCATCTCACGCTGGTTGTTTTTTTTTGGTTGGCGTATGGGGAATTGAAAAGTCACCACAGATGTAAAAAACTCTGGCGCACTGCGGAATAGGAAGAGGCCTCGTCTGGCGGCGGTGGGCTTAATCGGCACCGTGTGAACTGAATTCCACTGATGTTCCTCTGCTCTGCGGGTTCAAATTCTCATCATTTTTTTCTTTTTAAATATATTAAATCAAGGAATATTCTGCAAAAGTGCTGGAACCTTCTCGGGTTTCCCTGCAGTAAAACCTCAAAGTGCCTGTAATGCAGTGGATGCCGCATTCATCAGTGGCCCACGCTATAATGTCCCACGCTGCTAGGCTCTATTTAAACAGTTATCACGGCAGGTAAAGTGTTTTCATACGGACCGACTCGCTCATTGTGCGTGACCATTTAGCATGTCATTATTTCTTGTGTTTGCTAATGCGCAACTGCAGTCCACCAAGAATCCGAAGGAGGTCAAATCCAAGGAGATGCACAGGTGCATTTCTACGCGCGCCACTCCCCTGTTTAGCTTGTCGTGTATTGGATTAGCTGTGTAGCTCATGTTTCTCCGCTACAATATCAATATCCCACTTGGCAGCATCCTCCCCTCTCTCCTCCCTCGTGTATTTCTTCTCTGTT
>KV751405.1:1133873-1149991 GCA_001698575.1 Mola mola
TAATGAGTACAGCTCTTCCTTATTCTGTTAGACTAGTTCGACTCCAGTGCGTCTGTGACGAGGGTCATTGTTTTATTACGGGAAGCTAAAGTGAAGTCAAATGTAGCCACTGCAACATTGTCACTGTGATGCTCAGAAGAAAGGCAACTCTTCTACTGGCAACGGAAAAGGCTCAGTTGCCTATTTTTAGCGGGGTGAGCTGTCCTAGGCCAAACCAGACCTCACTTTAAAGATACCCTGTGGTAAAACACTGCACACAAACAGCAGGGGGAGTAACCCTTCAGAACCTGCACAGTGTTGGACCAGTTGGTGGAACTCTGTCACTCTTTATTATTGCTGAGGCAGAAGAAAAATATGCTGCAGGCTACGACTGAGGGTCAAGTGTTGGGCTTTGTGCCTCACAGTTTGGAGTCTGCTGAGACTCTCCTCCGATGGCGCTCACACACTCGAGCGGCGAACCGGCTGTCCGTGTGAATATCAAGGATGTGCTGGTGAGAAGATGGAAGAGGCATTCTGACAGACTGTGGGGGGCGGTGTGATGGTGATGGTTGTTGGTTTTCCGTATAACACTCAACCATGAACAAGAGGTGCATTTGTTGGGAACTATCTTAAGCCATGAATTGAAACGGCTGTAAGAGCATCGTGGTGACGTATTTGGAGTCCCATACTTATTCAATTTAAGATAAGAAAACACTGCAACAGTGTTTTGCTGTTAACCTTCGGATATGTTTTGTGGATTTATTTTGACCGGCCGTTCCATCGGCATGAGGGTGAGTAGATAATGGCCATTGTTTCATTGTTTGGTCATTCAATACAACCATGATAATGATTCAAAACCCTTGGATATAGGGGTAAAACACTGACTGGAACGGTTCTGCAGATTTAGTACTGCTGCCCACTTGACACACTTGATTGTTGAGTCTCGTTTCCATGTTGTCAAACACCAACACTGTTGGCTTCCCTGGTCGTTAAAAACTGACGTTTTGAGTTGGTAGTCTGGTCATCCCAAGCGTGTTTGACAACCCAGGATTAAGACTTTAGCATCTTACAAGGACCCTTTTCCAATGAAAAATCGTGTTTTTGACCTTGTTACCATGATTTTTATGTAGTACAACACACATCATGGCTGACGATTACTGTTTTCGTTCTGCAAGATCACCAAAGTCTCCAAAGAGTGAAGGTGCAGGGGTGGGCCTTAATGGTAACGAAACTTACCGTTCTCATTCACCGACTCATAGGCGACCTTGTACAAGTAGCTCCTCC
Source organism: Mola mola (assembly GCA_001698575.1). Lineage (NCBI taxonomy): Eukaryota > Metazoa > Chordata > Actinopteri > Tetraodontiformes > Molidae > Mola > Mola mola. Next base: position 1,135,137 of record KV751405.1, read on the forward strand.
TCTTCCTCCTGGGAGTCCCTGTGGGGTTCAAACATATGGCTAATTTACTCCAGTGTCGGAACTTGAAACCACTGTGCAGCGTATAGTAGACTAGTTTAAAAGTCTGAAGGGGCAGAGCAGTGAGCGGAGGTGGGGCTAAAGTAACGCATTCATGGGCAAAGATGTGGAATTACATCCGAGGCCACAAAAGGGCTTTTTCACTAAAAAACGAGACAAAATGTAAAACAAGGTTTTTAAGGGTTTTATCAATGGCTGGAGCAGAACTTTAAAAGGTTGGAATACTTTTTCTAACGCTGGTCTTGAACTGTAAGAAAGATTTAGAATATCAGCAGTTTTATCTTTCAAAAGTGTAGCTCACACAAGCGTTCCAGTAGATAAGGAGATAAAACCCGCAAAGTGCAAAAAAAACGACAGCAGACCTGCTCTGAGCTTGGATGTCATCCTGTGTTTGAAACAAACGATGATCAATAGCGTCGCTAATTGATAATTTTTTCCTGTGTGAAGCTGATTTTCTCCCCTGAAGTGCTGTTGGGAGGCAGGTCCCGCTCAATAATATGTCTTTCAACACGGAGCTCTGATCAAGCCCGAAGGTCTCCCTCTCTGAACCTTGTTGCCTGCTGAGCATCATCTCCATTCCCCGTCCCTCAAGGCAAGGCGAAACAGTCCCCAGGTATACGAGCAAGGGGCTCTCCTGCACGACTAGCCTTCACCCACAGCCTGGGCGGTCAATTGATATGGAAATGACAGGAAGTTCTGACTGAAGGGAAATAATGGGCCACACACACAGATAGGTAAACACAAAAACCAAAGAGTGGCAGTGATGACTGCTGCAAAATCTGGAGCTAATGGTCAGCTTCGTTTGCACTTTTCTCCGTCGAAGTGGCACGAGCCAAAAGAACGTGGAGCATGGGAGGACAACAGAGCTAAAGAGCTGCATAACAAAAAAAAAAAAACAACTCAGATGACTCATCAGGCTTGGTAAACTTGTTCTGCAGCGCTGACGCTCGCTGCCCGGCTGCGTATGATTGTACCGAACATTTTGACCCATATTTGGTTTATAGCATAACTTAATTAAGATTGGGTTTTAATGATTGGTGCATCTGAAGGGGGACATTACCGGAGAGCCGAGTCATAACCCTTCACAGGACGTATCCCTCTGCACTCTCTATCGAATGTGCAAAGTCTTGCTGCCACAATAGTGTGCTGATGTGATTGTGATTTGGTAAATGGGGTCACAGTTGCCCACATCCTTCTTGGACTGTGCTTTCTTTGAAATTGGTCGGATGGTAAAGTTATACTTGAGCCCGACTGACTCGAAGGGGGGTTAAAAAATGGGAACTAATTAACAAGATCACCCAAGTAGGTCTTAAAACCAAATGTGCCACTCATGAATGATGAACATATCTCATAAATAAAACCCTACATTGTTTTTAAAGTTTACTAAGTTGCAAAGGGGTTATTGAGAATTATTTTTTAAGTCAACGTGAGTGAAAAATCTGAAAAATAAAATATCTAGTAACTACCAAGACGGTTAAAAGTTCCAGGACACACTAGTAGCACTACTATAGTGTTACCCAGCAGCCTGCCAGATACAGCACAGAAACTATTGTGTCTTTTTAATGTTTAATTATTTATTATATATTTCTTTTTTTCTTTTTGTGATTTTCATTTACGTTCAGAAGATTTTTTTTTCTTTCATTCTCCCACAGTAATTTATCGTTTTAAGTTGTAGTAACACTTCCGCAGCAGCAGGCGGAAGTAGCACGCAAACTTATGTTAAACTCCCCCTCAGGGAAAACACAAAGAAGACGATTTAACAACAGTGGTTCGCTTGCAGAGGTAGCGACGCTGTAAATCGTAATGCTTGAATTGTACCGTTTTGACATGTTTCGAGGTTTTAATTTACATAACTCTGCTTTGCCGACATCGGTTCGACGTCAACGTTAGCAAGCTAACCGGAAGCTGCTGCTAGCTAAGCTTCTCTGCGTGTGTGTGGGTGTTTTCAGCCCTGCAGAGGAGCCTGACAGTTTGCCTCGTATTTCCTCGTCACTCCCGCGGATCATATCATTGTTTATCTGACCCAGATATACATAGAGACAGGCAGCAGCTGTGAAAAATGGACACCCGGGCCGTAAAGAATCCGTATGAGGACTATGACGGGAACCCTGCGCTGGCGCAGGCGCTGTTCGACCCCCACGGACAGGTGAGAAAGGCTGGTTGCTGTGCGTGACACCCGCGGTCATGGAACCGTAATAACTTGGCTTCTCAATCCCCGCACCCGCAGCTCACGCCCGCGTTTTCGCAGCGGCTGAGATGCAAGATCAACGAACTCCTATCGGTGATGGAAGCGGGGCTGAAGTCTGCCAACGCCAGAGACTGCACCGCGTACACCGGCTGGGCAGGTAGAGACACCAGCGCACACCTTTCTGCTGGCTGCAGAGATCCCACTAAATGCCTATTTAACGTCAGGGAGCGTGCAGGACATGTAAATACATGCGTTGACGCATTGCTAGAAAGTAATTTTTAACAAGCGCAATTTCTTGTCAGAAACGTTGACTTTTACTCGTGTACTGGTGCGTCTCAAAAAATTAGAATATCACGATTTTCCAGCAGTTATTTGTAAAAGTGAACTTTTAATAATAATGATAATTGTGGCCTACAGGCCAAAAAAATATACAAAAAACACATCTCAAGGTTAGAATATTTCACTTTACATTATTAACGTACATCAGGATATTTGAAAAAAAGTAGACTTTTTTTTAATTAAATGACAAAAAAATTTACTTTTTGCACAATATTTCCTTTTTCTTTTTTTTTTTAGGTGCACGAGTAGTATTCAAATGAGTGTTTTTCATTTTTACCAAAGTAATGTTTCACCATGATGTCCTAAAATCAACTTTCCTTTGAAGTTTCCTTTACATTTGATTTATATCAGTCAACGATCCACTCATGCAGTCACCATTAATACTAACCAGACAACCGATAAATCCCCCCAAATTATTGCATCTGTAATAGAAGCTGGAAAAAAGAACCTCTGGCTTAAGAAGAAAAAAAGCAGTTTGTTCTGCAGTGTTGTTTCGAATGTGGCTCTGTGCATCCGCAGGCATTGCTCTGCTCTACCTGCACCTTCACGACGTGTTCGGCGAAGCTTCCTTTCTTCAGAAGGCTCTGGAACACGCCGAGTGCAGTCTCAAGCACTTGACCCGGCGCCACGACGTCACTTTCTTGTGCGGGGACGCTGGGCCCCTGGCTGTGGCTGCTGTGGTCTACTGTCGCCTGCAGAGGGCGCAAGAGGCTGACGTGTGCATCACCAGGTCAGTCGTGAGCACCCATGGTAGTTTTTTTTTCTCAGTTTGAACCTTCACTTTACACACTTTAAAAAAATGTTTTAAGTGCTGCAAAAGTTAAAAAGCAAAAGCTAACAACAGACACGGGTCGAGCGTGCATGTTTTTCAAAATAAAGCTAGGCGATTTCCATTTTTAGCAACAATTTTGTGGTAAAAATGCTAACGTCATAATTTTGGTCCCTATAATGATGTTCAGTTTTCATACTTACACGGCTCTACTAAAGATCTCTGACATTAAAATGTGCACCTCTGATTTGCAGAGGTAATATAATTACAAACTGGACAAAGTAAATTTATTTTATTTGTCCTAGTAAAACAAACCAAATAAATACATTCAGGTGGACATAACAGGCTCTCAATCTGGATTTTGAGTGTTTTAAATATCTGTTTAAACGTGCTCCTTGGCTCAGGAGCGCTAGTTTGGCTAAGGTTAGCTGCGTGTGTCTTTTTAATGTCTATTTCTTTTGGCCATGTGGTACAGATACTGACACTGGCTGAAAGAGGTACTGCAGGTAGAATCCTGGGAGAAATTCTGCTAATTTATTCATCGACCCCCAAAAAAACACCGTGAGATATTGACATTAACAGTTTGTTGGTTGTGATGGAAGGATGACGCATCTTCTGTGCTGCTCTCCCAGGCTGCTGCAGTTTCACCAGGCCGTGGTGAAAGGCTCCGGCGAGCTTCCCAACGAGCTGCTGTACGGGCGTATGGGCTACCTCTACTCCCTCGTCTTCATCAACCGGCAGCTCGGGCAGGACCGGATCCCACTGCAGTACATCCAGCAGGTAGGTCAGAGACAGTAACTGAGCGTAGAGAAGTGGAGTCCAATGGGATCATTTTGAATAAATAAAAAGAGGAAATTGATATTGAAAAAATAGAAAACCTCAGTCTTGATTTGCCACCTGGGTACCAATTTGTCCACATTGCTCTAATTCCTGTCCATCGATCTCTTCCGACTCTACAGATTAGGGCTGTTTGTGAGCCGGGATGTGTTGTTTCCCTCCTCAGATCAGCGAAGCCGCGCTTGCGTCGGGCGAGCACCTCAGCAGGAGGTTGCGGGTGCAGAACCAAAGCCCGCTGATGTACGAATGGTACCAGGAGCAGTACGTGGGTGCTGCCCACGGCCTGGCTGGCATCTACTACTACCTCATGCAGGTATGAACATTAATTGAATAACTTTTTTTTCTCAACCCCAGAAAACCACTCTGAGGTCAAAACACTGCCATCTAGTGGACCAATGCCATCACTGCACAATAGGTTACATGAGACTGTTTTAAGAAAACCATCCTTTCAAGCTCTTGTGGGTCACATAAAATGACATCATGGGCCGGATTCGGCTCGCAGGCCTTGAGTTTGACGTGTGGCAACAGAAATGCAACAATATTTACTGTTTTCTGTTAAAAATTGCCACTAAGACTTCTGCTCAAGCAGCATTTGTGTGTGTGTGTGTGAGCTGTTTTTGATAATCGAGTCGCTCCCTCGCAGCCAGGCTTCGTCGCCATGGAGGAGCACGTGCACAGGCTGGTGAAGCCCAGCGTTGACCACGTGTGCCGCCTGAAGTTCCCCTCGGGGAACTACCCCCCCTGCATCGGGGACGACCGGGACCTGCTGGTGCACTGGTGCCACGGCTCCCCGGGGCTGATTCACATGCTGCTGCAGGCCTACAGGGTAAATTTACATCGCTGCAGCCTTCGGTGCATCTCTGGGGCGATAGTGCCACCTCGTGGTCATGTTTTGTAAGTGTTTTAACGTCACGGTAGCACTCGCTCACCTCTTCTCCTCTTCCTCGGCCTCCGCAGACGTTCGGAGCGCGTCAGTACCTGGACGACGCCCGGCAGTGCGGGGAGGTGGTGTGGCGCTTCGGCTTGCTGAAGAAGGGCTACGGCCTGTGTCACGGCGCGGCGGGCAACGCCTATGCGTTCCTGGGGCTCTATCGGCACACGCAGGAGCCCAAGCACCTGTACAGAGCCTGCATGGTGAGAGCGCATGAAAGAGACTCTGTAAGGTGTTGGCCATGCATCATTCACGGCACACAGCCGCCATGTGGGGGATCAGACAAGCGCAGATATGACCTGTGGCACTCCTGCTGCGCCTCTGTCTTCATCTGGGACCATTAATGCAGCTGCAGTTTGATGGGGATTCATTTAGGCCATTAGACTTGTTTCTTCAGGCTCTATATTGTGTTCTTCCTCGGCGTTCCCTGACAGCCTCTCACCAGCGTTAAAATCAGATATTATCCCAGAAAGCAGGTGGGAGGCGGCGCCTTTTATGTTTATTGACGCTGAGTTGGTAGCTGTCGCTGCGAGCAACTCGTTTGGGCGCCGTCCAGGTGGCCAGACTCCCACGCGTATCGTCATTAACGTGAATCTATTCACAGAGGACGGAAATAGACCCGTCAGACGTCTCGCCTGAGCTCCCGTGCACGCTCCCGGTGCAGAAGAATGGCATCGTGGCCATAATCTGATACCTCGACAGATGCTGGGATTTCACTGAGCGGACAGCGTCTCTTAGCAGTTGTTGACATTTTTGGCTGTCCTCCCGGGACAGAGCCGCCACGGCCTTGTTATGTCACTTCCTGTCTCTGTCTCTCTACAGTTCGCAGACTGGTGCATGAACTACGGCAAACATGGATGCCGAACGCCAGACACCCCCTTCTCACTTTTTGAAGGTAATATGTTACATATAGATTCCCCACTTGCCCAAAATGTCCTGTTGTCATGATGCTCAGGTTGTTCCAGATATCATCACAGGAACTCGGAGCACAAATTAAGAAAAACCTTTGTCCAGTAGACAATAGGAAGTACCACAAATGATGACACGTGTGAATGTTTCTGCCAAAAATAAACATAATGAACGTTAAGGACACGGCAGAGCAGGTTGTCATGAGTCTTGTTCCTGGTGAAGAGGTGAGGTGGTTGTTGGCCAGCGTGTAGCAGAGAGTGTAAAAACATGTAGAAATGTCAGTGATACTTTGACAGCATCTTAACGTATCACTTTCTGTTTGCAGGCATGGCCGGTACCATCTACTACCTGGCTGACCTTCTGCAGCCAATGAGAGCGAGGTTCCCGGCCTTTGAGGTGTGACAGATCGTCCCCGCCCACACCATGGGGGGAATATCACCAGAAGAAGACATGCTGCTGCTTCTGCACAATGTCGCACATAAAAACCGCTCTCTGTCCCCCTCTTTCTTCTGGGACGTGTTATGAGCAGGATAAATCCTACGCTCTCCTCTCAACTGCATTATTAAAAAGCTTTTAGTGTTTTACTTCGGCTGTTACTCAGAAAGAAAACACCATATGACATTGTGGAAGAATTCAGCTGTGTTTTGTTAACTTAACAACTTCAGAGTCCGCAGCTGTTAAACGAGGAAATGGATGCTTTTGTTTGCAAAGGGAGTTGAACGGCACAAGCTCTGTCATGCATTCGATGTAAACTCTTGCCTGTCCTTTGCACTGTGTGAGCAATAAATCCTGTTTCTTTTTGCAGCTGTTACTCTGTTCTCTTATCTTGGTGTAAATATGCAGCAGCGACGAGGGGCCACCAGATGGCAGCAATGAGCCCTGATACTGTGACTGAATGCCTGACCTTCACTTGGCAAATGAGGTACATTTGTTTGCACCTTGGAGCTCCACTGCTGCATCGTACGTTCTCACATTTGGGGCCAAACAGGTTGAAATTGTCCATATTTGGGGAGATGAAAGATTCTTGCCCACCATGTGATAGAAAATAAAACAAAACAATCAGCCATTGATCGTTTTCACCACTTTCAATCCACTACATTGGCTGTTGAAGCCGCATTTTAGACTAAAATCCACTGACCCGTTCTCCATGGACCACTTGGCTCAACTGGTCCACTCTCTTCCAAATAAGGCTCATGGAACACGGCTGAAAACCAGGCGGCGACACAATGCCACCGCTCTTTTTTAAGCCCGCTGCCCATGTTCCTCTGTGACCTTCCGCCAGCTGGGGTCAGGATGGGTGGGGACACGGCGAGCCTGGTTCCTGTACCAGTCTTGAGGAGGAGGAGCGATTTCTCCACCCACCCCGTGTTCTCAGCCACTGGCGGAGGAGAAACCGAACACCTCGGGCAGCAGCGGGAGTAAAAATAGAGCTCACCCGTCCAGGGGCGCCTGTGTGACAGGGCTCTGCTGTCATCCTACCCGTCTCTCTGTTCTTTGAAGGAAATAACCTTTTCACTCTAAAGTGCGTCCTCACATTTGACGTTTTGTGAGTTCTGAGTGTTCTTTTAAAGCCTCATATTGATTTTTTTCTCAATATAAACACTTGCACGTCTGATGTATTGACTTTTTGAAGACCGAGGACCGTCAGGAACGGTCTCACTGTGCAGGTGTCAGGAGTGTGTGTGTGTGAAGCGCGTTAGTGCAGTTTTGTGGAATGTATGTGTGAAAAATATTTGTTTATTAACATGACACGCTGAACTTGTTTCTATTTTTAAATGCTTAATGGCAATTTAATAGGGATAAATTTAAAAATGTAAATATTCTGAACACATCTCCCTAAATGTGGCTGTAGATCTTGATGTCCGGGACGCAGGCGGCGTCTCAAGGACATTTATCATCTATGTTCATTTGTTTATTAATTGGATATTGAGAATTTGGGCCTACGGCTCCATTTATAAAGAACAAACCTTAATAAACCATATTCATTGAAATTAAACCCAAAAAAAGACCTGAAATATATGCATATATATCACGTGTAATGAATATAGTGTTTATGGAAGTTGAATCGGCTCGTTTTTATTCACAAACTTCGATGTCAAAGTAGTTTTCTATTTAGATATTATATATTTTTAGATAATTCCTTCCACCCTCCTCCTCAGACTGTTGCTTTGACAAAAGTAAGTGGACAGGCAGGACTTTCCCTTCCACCATCAGGACCCTGGAGAGCTCTGACGTCTGTGAAGTGGCTTTGTGCTCAGGCCGTTTATCCTCCACAGATGTCTGCTTTTAACCCAACCTGATTCTGTTCTAACTCCAGTTCTTCCTCCACTGTAATCCTGTTTTCATTCAGCTAGGTATAATACACTCAAAGAGCATTTCACTTCAGAAAAATCCAACAAATTTGCATAATATAGAGCCTTTTTTTTTGGTCTTTATCACTTAGATGTTGCAGATAATCTGCCAGAAAAATCCAACAAACTTGCATAATATAGAGCCTTTTTTTTTTTTGGTCTTTATCACTTAGATGTTGCAGATAATCTGACAAATACTCCATTTAAAGGCCCGTGAAGGACGCGTAAGCAAAATCTGGATGGAATCAGCTTTTCGGACAGTTTCTTGCCCCACTGTTGTGTCACCATAAGAGGAGGGCAGGTCTCACTGTTTAAAAATACCACCTTGTAAAGGAGCTGCCGCGGCTCGGAGCCCCGCTGAAATGGGCCATTTGGCTGCTGACATTTCTGCATTTTCACCTGCAGCTTAGCCGCGACCCTCTTCGTGTGCAGAAAACCATGAGCTGCCGGGTAAATAAAAACAAAGTTTCCAGGAGACGAGCTTGAAAAACTCTCTCCGACACACAAGACGCAGACAGAGTCTTGACACAGTTATTGCTTCTAAAAATACCCCCGTCCCCTTCTAAAGGCCTACTTTTGCTGCTCTCCTCTCCGTGTGCCCTAAGAAAGTTAAAGATGTTCCAGCGTGTCATCTGATCTGCCCCATTAGCATACGTGACATCACTGGCCCGGGATAAATAAGAGGGGGGCTCTGAGCATGGCTCAGGACCACTCTGTCTCGGGACTGCGGCTTCTCTTCTTTCTTTCCTTCCTTCCTCCGGCTCCAACTCTCCGAAATGGTGTGTACATGATTGTGTTCTGGACATTTTTTGGGTCGGGTGGTACCTGATGGAGTTACTTTTGGGTTTTTTCCCCCCGTGTTTTGTGGTACGGGTTTGGATACGTGCTCACCAGATAAGCCCAAAATTTGGAATTTATTGGCATCACTCATTTGCGAGAACCAAGACTTTTTTGGGCTACTTTTATAGGTTGGCAAAAAAAGGCACAGTTCAAAAAAAAAATTTTCCACATTTCTATGATTTTTACTGTAGGCTTTTGTCAACAAAAAAAAAAACCCCAAAAAGTAATCATTTCACCCAAAAAAAACTAACTTATGTCCATACTTGTACATTTTTATTCATTCTTCCGTCTTTGTATATTTTGTAAATGTGCCCCTTCTGATTGTGCATGTTTTGTGTGTTTCCACGTGACAGACTGAGTTCTCAGCGGACCAGATTGAAGGTAAGTGAAGAAACATCCTCCTCACCCACTTACAAGTGAAAAACGGGTCGTGAGAATCCATCGTCGTCATCATCACGCTGGCTGCTGACCGCCGTCTTCTAAAAGAGTAGCTGCGTCTTTGAGCTTTAGGTCCGGGTGAACTGCTAAAAGGTGGAAGTAGGGATGAAGAGACTTAGAGACTGAAGACGGCCGCGGTGCATGCCTTTCCACCGCAGCTGTCACAGAGAATTTGAGATATGTCTATTCTAAGCCTCCTTTTGCCTGCCCCCGCGCTGGGGCCTTGCTGCAGCAGAGGTGTTAATCACCCGGCTAAGTTCTAAGATGCTGGCAGACTCCAAAGTTTGATCCCCCGCACCCGCCCCCAGACCTTTTGTTCGGCGCTGAAAGATGTGCCCTCTACAATCACTGGCCTGTCTTTGCAGGAGGGCATTTGTCATTGCAAATCAGATAGACGTCACCGTCTTGAAGTCAGAGCGAAGAAATTTCCAAAAAGTGCTTCCAATCGAAAGACGACCTAATTTGGCGACCTTCGCGCCAAAGGAAGCTGCTTCTGCGCATTCTGGTACACTCAAGCCTCCTGTTGTCGGTCCGATACATACGTGGTATCGATTACAACACAGTCAGCACTCTCTAATGTTAACTCCAGCGGGACCATGCCTCTATATGGCCTGGCGTAATCCGTCCCGGTGTATCAGTTTGCTGCCGCTCCTGAATTCCTCCTAAATGCAAACAGAGGCAGGAATAGAGAGGGGTTTTGTTGGGGGGTGGGGACTTGCTACAGCTGCTCTTGCATCTACTTTCCGGAAGCCGCGCAACACCATTGATCTGTCCAAAAGGTCACTTGGTGTTGGCCTCCTGGTAGGATTCATAGAAATAGCTAACCATTGTCCGTGCCTCAGGCGGTACCATCCTATTGTCTGCTTGGGTACAGCTGTCGCTCCCTATTAAATGGTGACGATGAACAAAGTATGCAGCTTCTACTGTCTTTGATCCTCCAACATGGCTTCCACAACTTTAAACCAAAAGGGGGCCCAAAACGTCACATCATGAGCATTGAAGCGAACCAGGCATCCCGAATTTTCCTTGTCCAACAGTCTTTTGTCCGACCCGTGCCAGTCCTTGGTAACTCAAAAGTTCTTCCCTTACTCTCTCCCTTCCTGACCAGACTTCAAAGAGGCTTTTGGTCTCTTTGACAGAGTCGGTGACAACCAGGTGGCCTACAACCAAGTGGCCGACATCATGCGCGCTCTGGGCCAGAACCCCACCAACAAGGACGTTGCAAAGATTCTGGGCAACCCCTCCGCCGACGGTAAGAAAGCCGGGTCGGAAGCTCGTCGGTCTCAAACTCCCTGTGGCCCCTGACCACTGACACAAACAATCATGAAAGCTTGGATGGTCATAAAGACGCCCTCCGTGTGACATTTTCCCGACAGACATGGCCAACAAGAGGCTCAACTTCGACACTTTCCTGCCCATGCTGAAGGAGGTCGACACCCTCCCCAAGGGTACCTACGACGACTATGTTGAGGGTCTGCGCGTGTTCGACAAGGAGGGCAACGGCACAGTCATGGGCGCTGAGCTGCGCATCGTGCTGTCCACCCTGGGTGAGTCTCAAGTCGCCTTCCCCAAATATAGAAGCGTGGTAATTATAGTTTGCTTAGCATGCACAGCATGTGAAACGGAGAGGGCCCACCTGACGCGATTCCTTCCACAGGAGAGAAGATGGCCGAGCCCGAGATTGATGCCCTCATGACCGGCCAGGAGGACGAGAACGGCAGTGTGCACTATAACGAGGATTTTTGCCCCTCTAGCTTTCGTCAAGCACATCATGTCTGTGTAAGAGGCCAGCAGTAGGAGTGCTGAGGAAACTGTAGCTCATCTACAGGCAGCCCAACGGTGTGCAGGACATCTACACTGTGTCAAAGACCAACCAAGGAAAGACAAGGACTATTTACAAGGGATGTTGACGCAAACCCATCTTGTTGTTGTATTTTGTTTTCCTTACCATTTCGTCTCAAACCCTCCTCTCTCTCGGGACATCACCAGCATCTCTCCGCAGTAGACCCCCCCCCCCCCCACTTGGCCTCTACTCCCCCCCCGGGGCAACTCTCCACTTGCCGCATGGGGTGAGGAACGGGGGAGAAGGGGTGACCGCTCATCAAGTGAGGGTAGATCCCTCCCTTCCCACCGCCACCTCATTCAGTCACGCCATCACTGGCCCAGCAACGCCAAAGGTGCTGGAGAATGGTCGTGGATAGACCGCCAAACGGCTCCCGTTCCCTTGGAAGGTTTTATTAGTTGTTCATGTCAGAATAAATATTTTCCAACGTACATCCCATCTGGCTTGATTCTTGATCTTTCATTGCCCACATACAGTCCTGCATATGCTCTGTAGATGAGTGACGCAAAGCCAGCCTGGCTAGCAAAACGAAGAACCAAATAAACTCAGATTAGCCCAAACACAGCGAAAATACTATATTCTCTGCTCAGGACAACATTATCCCACTATGTCTTTACATAGCAAATAGTTTCTCCTGCTAAATTAATGTACAAAGACTCGTATATAGAAGTTTTAAAGGAAGATCAGATGACATTTCTTCTAGATGTAACTGAAGTAAACACAAGGCTACATTAAATGGTTTAATATACTTGAATACAAAACACAACAATAGATGCAATTCTATTATATTTTATACTAATTATTTCTAGTTCTACTTTTGTATTATGTTACATATTAGATCTCAAGATATAGCTAAAATAACTGTAAAATGAAAGATCAATAGCTCATATTTTGTTTGCATAAGGATAAATCTAATCAGCAGCAATAACATTGTGACTGCTTATTTTCATGTGAAAAATTATTGATGCCTATTTCCTCATCAGAAACACAGAAATATTATGTTGTTCACTTTATTCAACAACAATCTTGGAGCAATTTGTTTGCGATGGATATTTGCTGACATTAACCTAACTTAACCACTAGGTGTCAGCATTGAGACAGAAATATATGCACCACGACAGCAACACAGAGAAGGTCTCACTCTGTTTTCTTTTACGCATACTCGTTCTGCTCAACACCTTAGAGGCAGATGCTGTACTTGTTTACACATTTATGACGTAAGAATCCTTTATCTGTAGTTTCATATAAAACTGCGTGATAGAGCCTATTAGGGTTAAGGTCGTCCTTGTTAATTACGATAAACTACTAAACAAAAAACGTTCCAGGATCAGCTGTCCGAAAACTTGAAAGACATTGTACAAAAATATGATGACTTTATCGTTAGATCTTCATCTTGGACTACTGTTTTGATTAAAGACGTCAATCCACGTTGGGCACTTTTTTCTTTTTTTTTTTTTTTTTTTTTTAAGTGCGCCCCTTTACATTTGGTGATATTAAAGAAAATCCGAGTGTTCCAGACTTTTAGCAAGAGATTAGACGATCTTTGTCTCAGATTTTCACACATAAACAGAGGCACGCCCCGCCCACTGATCACATAAAGGGGCGGGGACGAAGATTAGGTCACACAGGAAATAAATTGGCGGTGCAGCGTCCTGAGTTCTGAGGTGTTTCTGCTAGTGATGGGAATTCCGGCTCTTTTTAGAGAACCGGTTCTTTTGGCTCGGCTCACTAAAAAGAGCCGACTCTTTCGGCTCCCAAGCGGCTCTTCAGGTTGTTTAATTAATTTATTATCAACAACAATATAAAATTATGCACAAAATGAATTACTAATGTAAAAAAACGTGTTTTTTATTTATATATGTTTATTATATAAATATGCTTTTATTTATTCACTCCACATAAAATGTAAAAAATAAATTATAAAATACAAAAACCAACTATTTACAATTCAACTTTTAACTATTTAAATTTTCAGCTTTTTCCTTTTAAACAAATTTAAAGTGAAACAACACAAAACACTGCAAACCACAACACAATAAAATATAAATTAAAATATGCAAAACAAAAAGAAAAAAAATGAACACCCAGATCTTTAATTAAGGTAAAGGTTGGCATTTAGAAATACCAAGTGCCTCAGCTTTGAGGAGCTGATCCGGTTTCTTCTGTCAGTAATTATCTGCCCTGTTTTGGAGAAGATTCTCTCAGAGGGGACTGATGTTGCCACAATGCACAGTCTCCGCGTCATCACCTGGGTAAGATGTGGATAAATTGAAGCCTTGGTCTCCCACCAGCTCAGTGGGTCTGCACTTCTCTGGCAAAGGGGCTCATCAATGTGGGATCTCACTTCCAGTATTGCATCTGCTGAGGGATTCCTTCTGGTAGTGTCTCTACTTGCTCGTTCTTCAAAGAACCTCCAAACAGCAGATGCTTGGTGCTCCTTTTGTTCACCTTCTTCTGCCTCTTCTCCCTCTTGGTCCCCTGGCAGTGGAGTTGGTTGGCTGGATCTTGCTGCTGCTGCAGTTATTCTCTGAAGAGCTTCATCCACCGCTCTGTTGTCATTAAAGACCAGCTTCTTGAATCTTGGATCAAGAATGGTGGTTTCAGAGAGAACAGCGTTATATTCCATTCTGTGGAACTTTCTGTCCATGGATGCACAGAGAGCATCCACCAACTCTTTCACTTTTCCTGTAGTTACTCTGGTTTGGTGCTCAGCTGTCACTCTCTGCAGACCCTTGCACAGGATTAACATTTTGGAGGCTGTGACATGGCTGAAAAAGAGTAAACAACAAGTTTCAAAATTATGCTTTTTTTAAATTCAGCAGTATATTATTATTTATGATCATGTCTAATCTGCTTTTCATACCAGTAATGCAACAAGAACAAGAAGAAAACTACTACTACTACTACTACTACTACTACTACTACTAATGATAATAATAATAATAATAATAATGCAATAACATTTGCACACTCACCTGTCTGCACTGATCTCCACAGTGACCTGCTCAAATGGCTCCAGAACAGTACATGTCTCCTGTAGTACCTCCCATTCCTCTTGGTTCAGAGGATCAACAGGTGCATTGATAACTGCCGGGGTAGAGATGACTGCATCCTTGGACTCCAGAATCCGTTTTAGCATATGAAAGGTGGAGTTCCACCTCGTGATACATTCTTGTTTGAGCTTCAGCTCAGGCATGCCCATCTGTTGTTGGGTAGATTTGAGCTTGTGTGTGGCTGTTGTGCTCCTGTGGAAAAATTCCACTATCGCCTTCACTTTGTCCACAGCTGGCTTCATCACCTTCAAAGCATCTCTTACAACCAGGTTAATTGTGTGTGCAAGACATGGGTGGTGG
>KV751405.1:1160121-1172060 GCA_001698575.1 Mola mola
GCATATTGGCATCCATGATATTCCCTCTCACTTCCAACCTCGATTTGCAAACCACATTAGCTAATCCATGAGGTCAGCGCGATTAATGGCAGGTTCGTGCAGCAGAGGCTGTAGAAGGTCCTTGGAGATTGTGAAAGAAGATGAATAAAACTCGCTTTGAATGGGGCCTGAGAACAGAATATCCAGAGATCCGTGCGCTTCGAACTTATTTTCCTCCTTCTCGAGAGCTTTCTTTCGACCGCTTTGCATGGACATGGGCCCGGCATGACATTCCAAGACAAATATGCGTCGTATGTTCACATGGAGCTATCACAGGAAGTCCGTGCGTCTCTGTTTTTGCAGGGTTATGATATATGGTCCAGCTTTAAATCGTAGGCTTACACCCCCTAATTGGCACAAAAGAATTCAAACAAGTGAGCCGTTGACATATCTGGGAAATATTATCACACTGCCTGATGCTATATGTGGCCAGCTGTGGCCAGCTGTGTCCTGCGGGGGCTTTACCGTTCTCAAAACACCAAACGTTTGCTGCTAAAATGTAAAGCAGGATCCTTTCTGCTGCACACAAGCCCAGTTTGAAATGCCCAAAGCGAGGTCTCAGACTAAATACTATCGTGCCCATTAGGCACAAGTTCTTAAATGCATGCATGAAAAAGTAAAACTCCCTTTTATTCTGTCGTCCATCAAAGACCAGAACCATTTTAAGACTTAATTGCAGGCTAGATGATGTACTAGAGGCAGACCGGTCTGGCTTTGTTGGACCCTGACCTGGGCCAGCTGTGGGGAGAAACCGCTAATGAGCCTTAGCTTCATCCTGAATGGGCCAGGGACCTCTTGTTAGCCTAGCGTAGCAGCTAATCCATGTAGCGCCCAGCTCTTATTATTTCCAGATGTCCGTGCTAAACAGCTAGATTGTTTTCTCCCCATCCTTTTTGCAAACAGCGGACTGGCTGCAGTTGAAGGCTAACACATTGCATGACGTATTCCGGAGGAATCAATGAGCTTCATTGTTGAAGTATTGTTAGAACTTGTCATGTTTCTGGGAGGTTTAATGATTTTTTTTTTTTTTTTCCCTCAGTCTGAGTGTTTTGCAGTTAATCCATTCAGGGAAAAGCAGTTGGAATCCAAAGTCAAAGTGCCTCTCAGGGCCCGTAGCTTCCTAAAAGAAACCAAAATATCTCTTTTAAGGTATTAGTTTTGTACATGTGCCAATGCTTGTAAGTGCCTCTGTGCATCTGCTTGTCAGGGCCAAATTTTGGTTGAATGGAAACCCCAAGTTCATAGGAAGTCCGCACACAGCCGCTCTGTAAAGCTAATGTGTAACGACGAAAACAGATGGATGGCATGAATGAATTGATGGCACATCATGTCCCTGCGAGTCTGTTTTTAACCGGACCGGGAGAACAGGGCAGCCAAGTGTGTGTGGAAGACCTCTTTGGCCAGCCTCCAGTTAGGGTTTTTACAGTGACCGCCGCTGAATGGGTCTACAGAGGGACTTAACCAGCAAATCTTACATCGTCTCTTTGCCATGTAGCAGTCGGACGAAGATGAAGAAAGATGAAGGATGTAATTAACGTGCAAATCCACCAATAAACACAGTGACCCCATTTGGCTTGGTGGAGTTGTTTCCCCAATTTTTTTTTACCCCGGGGATGATTATTTGACGCTCAATTAGTCGATTGGCCAAATGGCAGATTATCGACAAAACGGCTTCACATGTCAGGTCACATGTGAAACTGTTTTCTGGTTCCAGATTCTCAAATGAAAGGGTGCTATTTGTGCTATTTGTGGGTTTTTAATGGACAAAAACAGGTAATGTAAGATGATTTCTTTCTTTCTAAGGCATAAGAGGGATAAGAGGAATGAACTGTTTGCACGTTGTTACCAGACACAAAACTAATGACAGTCCCATCGGTATAAGCGGTACTCTGTGTTTAATTTGCGAATGTCAGCCTGTTAAAGACCTCGTCTGATAAAAATCCTGTTTTGGATCCCGTTTTCTATGTACATCGACATGTAATAACTGAAATAAGCCGTCAACATCAGTCCTCAAAACATTTGAACCGTTCAAACAATCAAATCGAACCGTCTCAAACACAACCTACTTCTTCTAAACTACGTTGCAAAATTTTGTAAAAAGTTTGTTTGCGCCTCCTTTGCTGCCACTTTGTTGACCTTGTATTTGGCGGACAAACAGCCGTACCATCTGTTGTTTTATAACTCAAAATTGTTACAAACATGATATGTGTTGGTTTCATCCTTGCACTGGCAAATTGCCCAGCCTCAAAAAACAGAAACAATGGAAATAGTGGAACGAATCCTTCTTGCAACCTCATACCTCACTGTGAGTTTCTCATTCATGAGTGTGAGCGTCCTCCTACCCCGGCCGTCCGTGTTGTTGTGAAGTGTTGATTGCATGCTTGCTGCCCCAATGGGACCATCACGGGCCCCCCTCACCACAGCAACCCCTGCCATGGAAACCAGCCCCTCAAAGGAATGACCCCTTTGAGTACCAATGTGTGGACCCTCTGTGTAGCTCTGCCTCTCTAGTAAGAGCAGGCAGGACTCAGCATTTACTTATTTTCTATTCTCTCTTCCCCGTCGTCTTTCCACACAGTATTTTTCCTTTCAACTTGGGAATCCCCTGAATGGGGAACAACCTTTGACCCAACCGCACTATGACGGGAAGGGACTAAAAATGTAAAATTGCTCCCTGTTTGTTTGTTCCCATTTTTTTTTTCTTTCCTGCTCCTTCTTCATTTCAGCAATTTGCTGCGTTTGTGTACAATCTAAGAGGGGACGTGTATACCCAAGCTGCCTCTGGTGGAGGTGGGTTGGGAGGCTTCCCTGCCTTGAGTCACCACATTAAATCCGAGAGCATAAATCCTGAGAGAAAAAGGAGCAGCTTTATTTCAGGGCATCAACAGATGTTTGTGAATGGCCTCTGGAGAAGGAAAGTGTTCTCTCTTTTATTAATGGTCACAATGGCTGGTGATAAACTGTGGGTCAAGTTGAGCTCAGAGTCCGAGATTCGTGTTTGTCTGATTGTGTTTGGATAAACAGTTGAGGGTGAGGATTAGAAAACGTATACAAGCCTAACAACATGTATGCAGTATTTGAAATTAAACAGTAACACTTTGTATTAGAACGATTCCACAATAATATAGCATATTTGTAACGTTCTTATGGAAAACTACTCTGCCAATTCCTTCAATAATGAGAAACATTCTAATGGAAACCATTTTAAAGCTTTAAAAAATTACTTTCCCCTGCTGCATGGTATTTATTATGCCCCGGTTTCCACCTTAATGTTTATATATTCAGCGTTTCTTGGTATAGGTTTTATATGTTTTACAGTGAATATGGCACAGTCTTTCCTTTTCCTGGCCTCCTCGGAGCAGCAAACCTGTCTTCTGCGTTTTACCTCTTCGTACACGCTGCCTGACCAGAAGTCTGGTAGCCAAGTTTTTTACTACCACAAAGTCCTGCAAATCCCAGAGGCCACAGATTACACGATGCATGAATCTTCGTTTTGTTTGTCTTTCTTGACATTTATTGCAGGCAGTTTCCTCCATCGGGAAGAAAAATTCACTGTTGATACCCGTGTGTTTTTCTGTGAGGCTAAACATTACGTACGTGTACTTCAAAAGCTGCGTCACCCGTGATGGTATCTCTGCTGGTGTCTGCAGGAGCATGAGGCCTGATTGCTATCTCCTTCTGCCTATGTGGGCTGGCTTCTGTGTTATAATTACATTTAGATTTTGCAAACCAGTCCTTAGTGTCGAGAAGAATCCACAGAAATGCGATATGTGTATGGAGACTGCGAACAAAAATAACTGAGGAACATGTTCCGAGGCGGAGTATGTAATTAGCTGTATATCTCGCAAAATCACTGCTGTCCAAAGGCACCAGCTTTTCCCAGTTCTTTTGTCTGCGCGTCGTGGGTCACCAATTATTGATTTTGTCGCTCTAGAGCTTCCTTTTCCGCGGCTCACCTATCCCCCACCCTGGTGAAGACCCCCCGTGGATCTGCATGTCCACATTCAGATGCTAATCCCCTACCATCTGCCTTCTGCCTCTGGGGGAGGCTGCAAACAACGCCTCCTTGTCCATGTTCGCTAAGGGAGGGGAGGAAAATCCCTGAGCTCCTTGTGCCTCGAGGGCTTGCCAGGCTGATTGCCACCACTGCACCCTAATTAACACACACTGGACTCCCCCTTTACTGTCCTACTAGTCCTTTTCTCGACCTCAGCCCCCCGAACGGGTCATCCATAGAGAAGGCTCAGACAGACTCTAAAGAAGTTACTGCCTCTATCCAGGGGCAATGGACCTTACCATAATAGACCTCTTTTTCTGCATGACCCCTCACACCAGCCAGCCAAAGAGACTTCCAGGCAGATGAGTTAATGACCGCTGGTGCAACGTAAAAGGCCTTTCAAAACAGGCAGCTAATCAAATGAAGCACACGAGATTTACACGTAACCCCCGGAACCTTTGGGAGTTCGGCTCCTACTCGAGAGAGTGGGAACACTTCTCAGGCGGTGAGAAGCGGTGTGCGTGGGATTGGGCTTGAACACGCAGCCCTGGGATGACGTAAGAGTATATTTTGGCTTTTGCTGTATTTTTCTGTATTCAGAATTCTTTTGTTTCTTGGAAATGATCAGCCACAACATTAAAGCCACCTGCCAAATGGCTGACCTGTCAGTGCATGGAGAGGGACTTCTGAAGGTAGCTGGTGGTACCAGGCAACAGATACCGGCAGCAGATCTTTTACCTCAAATTTTTTTTTTGTTTGCTTGTTTTTGAGGTCTTTTGGGGTGGGGCCTCACATACCAGGGATGCTCAACAGTGTCTGGTATTTTGGAGGCCAGGTTAAGACCTTGGGCTCTTTTTTCATGATCCTCGAACCATTCCTGAATTGTTTTCGTGTTGAGGCGGGGCACGTTGTCCTGCTTGCAGGATGGTTGCAGTAACGTCGAGGTGGGGTAATAGGTGTCAACATTACATCCACTTGAAGGCCAGGACCCAGTTTGTCAGCGGAGTGTAAGCATGTACTGAGATAATCACTGTTTAAGGCTTCACTTGTCAGTGGTTTTAGTGTTGTGGCTGAAAACAACTGTTGTCATAGATGGAGCCAGTGTGTTTGTACTGTAGTTCATAAAATATGCAGTAAAATCATTAGTGACTTGAACTAATTTGGTTGAGAGCTACAGCGGTCCTGGTATTGGACAATTTTAGTACCAATCGTGTTATGGTACTTACATTAAAAAAGACACTGAAAACCTTTGACTTTACAGGGCAATTTTTGAGTTTTTTAGAAAAACTTAAGGATTCATGCCCGCTTGATACATCAAGAAAAGTCTATTAGTATGTTTTCAGACCCAAAAGTCCGCACCAAGGTTCACGTTCTTACTACATTATATACATTCAATCTAGTTGGTTTTGCTTTCACGTTATTTATGCCAGTGAACTAAAGAATCGGTTGGTTTGCTGGATGGTGTTTGTCCTCTATCATTGATTGACTGAATGGAGGAAACTGAATGAATGAACAGCTTCTTTATCTACAGGCTGCTTGCTCTCCCCTCCTCCAGTATTTACTCCAAAAATGCCTGGAAAGTGTTCTTCCCTGTCGTGTTTATTTAACGTCCTCGGACCATATTTTTGCTTGTATTTTTTGGTCCTGGAAGGTTTCAAGCCAATAGATTTGGTTCGGATCAAACTGAAAAGTACGAAAGTTCGGACAAAACGGAGTTAGCTGTAAAAGTTTGTTATGGATGAAGCTGATTATTTTTTTATGAAATGTCATGTGACTACACCTTCAGCCAAAGGTTTTACCACATGCTCAGAAGGGCTGTACTCTCAGCAGTGGCGAGAGGTTATAGAGAAGCCGAGTTGCAATGCCACACATTTCTAGAAAGCCTCATGTAAATGGGATTCATGGTGTCACCTGTTTCTAACGCAAAAGGTAACGGAAGCAGCGATTACACTGATGAACCCATGGAAAAGTTATAACCCTTGCATGCTTTCTCACATTGAAACACCTGGCCAGACTCAAACAAAGTGATTAATGAACACTTTGTCCGAAGCATACTTGAGCGCACTCCTAAAATTATAATAGAAGGGATCACCGAGTTGAGTCATCAATGTACAGAGCCGAGCAAACAGTTGAGACGGTTGTTCACCCTCCTCCGCCGGCCTTTATCTTCCACATTCTCACCACTAATTCAACACAGCTCCGTGTCTCTCCAACCAGGAGGCGCGGAATGCATTTTTATCTGCAGCCACTCGTGTGTTCTCAAGCCGAGCTATTTCCTGCGCCAGGCGGCACCCCTTCGACAGACATGTGAAGGCGCAGAGATTCAAGATACTTTAATCTGCGTTCACATCTGAGTAATGAAAACACACAAAGCTCCGTCTGGCCGAACCTGCCCCGCGTCATGCTGCTGCCATGAGAGCGTGTCTGCATGTGTCACTGTGTGGCGTGTGTGGTGTGTTTTACATATGTGTGTGCCCACTTGTGGGAAAGCTGAAGTGACACTCAGTCAGTCGCACTCGAGGCGATGTCACTCCGCTGCAGAGCTGATGGATGCCTTGTGAATGCAAATGATGCGCTGACAGATGAACTCTACCTGCGATTGTGCTCAGTTCTGTATCAGACTGTATCAGACTACTAAAGTGTGGTGTTGGATGAGCTGGTCTTGTCTGTTCAGCGTGTAAACTATCTTTTGATTTTTATAATGTTAGATATTTTGGGGAACTATTTATTGCCAGGAGTTTTGAGTTTCCGAACAAGACATCGTGGTTGAGTTTAGGAAATAAAACGACTTGGTTAAGAGAGTGTCAAAAACATCACGGTTTGGGGTCAAAGTTGGGGTTTGTAGCTTCTGGGAATGAAGCTTGAGAGTCTATGGAAGCAACTCTGCAACCCCCCCCTTGAAGACAGCCACGGAGCCCTTTAGAAGGTTCATGGATAGTTGTTTTGAAATTTTGGTCTTCATTTTTTGGCTCTGTATTGGGATGTCCCCTCCCCCCATTTCGGCCTTTCACCATCCGTGGGGAAGTGCATGTGCATTAAGCTTTGTAGAACAGCCTCTCTGTGAAATGACCCATAATTGGCTGAAAAGTATGCCTGAATACAGAGCCTAGAGGGGGTGCAGAAGTCTAATCTTTTTTGGACCACTTGACGTGTTTTACAAGGTGGCCCCTTTGAAAAGTCTGAGGATCCATAATCTTAGTGAAAATCTTAAAAGGATGTAGCAAATTTAATGACGATATCCATTCCCAAACATTTCCATCAGGGTACCCCCAGAAGGAAATGTTTGGGAATCTTCAAAACCCTTTTTGGGCTTAATTCTCTAAATCAAAAATAAAGGGTTCATCCTCTGGAAATTGTTCATATCTGCCCCACTTCAGCAACTCCAGTCACTGTAAACCTGTCTAATCTGTGATAAACACTCATCGTTTTTCTCTTTCTAAATTAGACTTCAAAGGCACCAGATGCATTGAGGTTAATAAAAACTTTCAAAATGATAAACCACTGTGGCCTTAAATTGCATTTTGGGACTTGATAGTTTAGGCTTTTTATTTCCCTCTGCATCACCTCTCTGCCAACACCGCGGTCCGTCGGGTCTTCATTTTTAATTCGGTTTTTCAGAGGAGCTGCAGCCATGATGACTCATCTTGCTGCATAGGAAAAAAGAAAAAAAAAAAGCACTACTTACTATCACGGCAGTAACACCGCCGCCAAAATCACTTATAATAATAATCACTCCGAAACGCCTTTTCCTGGGCTGAAGGTGGCTCCGAGAATGTGGATGGAAGTTAATGAAGAATGATCTCATCCCTGAGTACAGTGTAGAGCCATTTATGTCGGTGCACTAGCTGCCCCCCTCTTTAATCTTAATAACGCCAGCTTCATTCACTGCCTCCCTCCTCTTTTGTTAATGGAAACCAGAGATTCCCGAGCAACGAACTCCTCCCCGCCCGACCTCCTTCATCTGCCTTAAGGGCCCGCTCATATTATTGCCTCCCCCCTACGAGCTCGCCTCCTACTCTTACCACAATATTGCTGTATCACTTACACTAATAGCCTGCACTCAGGACAACCTCCAAGGTGAAAAAGCACTGCACAAGCTTCCTGTGGACACAGGAAAGATGCGCAAGGATGACGCGTTTGCTGTTAAACGCCGTTCAAAGGCCCAGCTTGTTTGAGTTGATCTACAGCATTATCGTCCAATGAGAGATTGGACTGATCCTTTTTGGTAGCTGATGCTTCTTATTCCTGTCCTCCTTTGCTCTGGTTCCCTAAAGCTCAATGCCAGTTTTAGCTTATTAACCACAGATTTGTTTAATGACACCCTCCAAGTATGTTTTTAACCTTGTTAAACATGTTCATATGGTGTTTTTTTATGTAGTAATACGCAGTCATGGGTGAAGGTTTCTGCCTTGATCCTGCAATGTACCAATGAGAAGCCCCGCTTACACTCATTTTTCAAGGCGCTGTTTGTGTTGGGGGTCAGTTTTGACGCGCCTCTGATCAACCTTCTGCATTAATATCAAGGAGGTAGCATCAGAAAAAAACAGCCAGCGTTTGTGTCAAAGGGTTAGCCAGCTGGTCGGCGTCTGTCTTGTTACAACTCTGCCGCTTCGGTGTATAAAGTTCCACGCTGGAGCATCTCAAAGCTGCTGCAGCTTGGCTGTCCATAAATTCTCAACAGCCGAGAACTGGCAAGGCTTCAAAGTGGGGATGAGGTGGAGTAGCTGTCTGTAAAGGGCTACAGACTCCAAAACACGAAAGATAGACCAGGTCTTCCATGTAGGAAACCTAAGGAACCAAAAACTCACGGGGGTGAGGCTAAACGTTGTATAAACAAAACTGCTCAACAGCTCAGATACATCAACTCGTAGGCGACCTTGAACACGTAACTCGTCCTCCTCTTCTCGGGGTCCGCGTCTGGTTCAAACATGCACGGCTGAATTATTTCAGTGTTAGAAGTTGCCGCTGTGCAGTGCACAGTAGACTAGTTTGAAAGTGGGAGGATGGCAGAGCAGGTAAGCGCCGACTGGAGGCGAGGGACAGAGGGAGACATTTTGTGGAAAGTTTCTTAGGCTTTAGCCTGCTAATGACTGTAGCATCATGTCACAGCTCTATATAGCTTACATGTGTTGATACAAGACAAATGTTTCAAACGCTCACAAGGATTTTGTGTAGTGACAACAACACAAAAGGCTAACTAGCACCCATTTGGAAAGCGTTACGCTAGTTAGCAAGCTAGCTTACCGTGAACCACTTTTTCAAATTATCCACACACAACACATGTGCATATATTCAGTTGATTAATATGTACGGTAAATAGGTGGAATGATTAAAAATACAAAGGCAAGATATTGCTATTTATTCTCCTGCGTTTTTCAGATGTCGTAGAAACTTGACCGCTACTTACAGGCTAGCTTTTAGCCTACAGTTTATGTGTAGGATTTTATCAATTTACATGTAAGATTTAAACAAATTCTTAACTTTTTCCTTGTTATCAAGCGTGTAAAAGTTCAGTTCACTTATTTTTACTTGACCATATTTAGATTCTTTCCAGATTCCAGTCCGAATTTCAAGCTCACTGTTCAAATTAAACGCAAACACACTAGTACAACTTGCAGCAGGCTGTACAGAAGGGAAAGCAATCGCTGCTTGGAATGATGGAAAAAAATACCCCCAGAACTCTGCACGAAAACAAGGAAAACTGTGTTTACGTTTGTTTTTAGTAGCAGATTTTTTTTCTTAAGACCAGTTTAAACATAACACACTGTAATTCGTTTTTCTTGTGGGTGTTGCTCGCAGTCCGGAGCCTCCGACCATGACTCACTCTTTACTTTTTCTCTTTTTTTTTTTCTGGGATGGATGGATGGGAGGAGGAGGAGGAGGAGGAGGAGGAGGGAGAACGTTGCAGGCCTGCCGTTTGCATGCTTTACAAGCGGGGGCGGTTTCCCATGCAGAGTTGCCCCATAAGACCCGACAGCTGTTGACGCCGGTTGGCGGATGTGTTCCTCTGGGTTTTATTGGTGTTCACACTCGGCAGCGTTGAGCCGTGAAGTGCTGCACGCTGGGCCGGTGACCCGCCGTCACAGGAAGCGGCCCTTCGTCCACGTCACACGTTTGTCTGCAAGCAGCATTTTGTTTTCGCGAGCGTGCATTTAGTACATTTGAACATGTTGGCCAAGTGTGGGCGTGTGCACCACCGTGACAGGCCCGTCCCCTGCTCCCCTGATGACTTCCAGAACCTTCGGCTCCTCACTCAGCCCGGGTGACACGTGTGTCTTCTCCCGTCCAGGCCTGCACACCACAGCTGCTGCTGACACAAACCGACATCTGCGCCGAAGCGCTGTCCGTTAACCTGAAGCCTCATTGTAGTGCAGTAGGAGGAACACACATTGATACTGGAAAATTACATGCAAGAAGTAGTGACAGCGAAAGGTTAAATTGCACTATCGGCCCTCCAATCCTGGCGTCTGTTTGCAGTGGCATCAGTAATTCATGTTACAGCCTTTACTTGCGCGATCCTCTTTAAATCGATGTAAAATTAAAGCCATAAAACCTTGAAAAATAAGGATTTGATCTTCTGTCCTTCTCCGTTTTCCAGTTGCAATGACGTCATGGTGTTATATTATGATTGGAGCCCGACTGATATATCGGTTAGCCGATATTGGCCCATCATACTTATAACGGCAACTATTTCTTTGGTTCTTTGGTCAAATAAAAGACTTTCTACAGTCAATGCGGAGTCCATTTACAATCTAATTTGACACTTTTATAGTTCTTTTAGGAAAAAAACACACGGAACACTTGGGACTTTTTTGCATTTCAAAGGGTCCAAAACAGTCACGAATGTTCATCTGTCCTCATTTAAGAGCTCGCTTCCTGCGGTGCGCGAGGACCCGTCTCCGTCCTGTGCCGCTGCTGCAGGCTTCTGGTCGTCGAAACCCCGGCGTCTGACCGCTGGTGCCCAGATCCCGGCGCTCCCTGTGTGGGTGCTAATTTAGAGCAGAT
This sequence comes from Mola mola, assembly GCA_001698575.1. Lineage (NCBI taxonomy): Eukaryota > Metazoa > Chordata > Actinopteri > Tetraodontiformes > Molidae > Mola > Mola mola. Next base: position 1,171,163 of record KV751405.1, read on the forward strand.
GGCACGCGGATGCAAGGCTCAGAAGTCCCATCCACAGGAAATGGCTCTGTGACAGGGACGGCCCTGCTCCAAAATGCAGCCGTTTACCTCTCCGTGCTGGTAACCTGCCCCTTTTTTTAGTGATTCACGACAAAATGTGATAATCAGACGCACTCTGTCTTCATTGTGTTCTCGTTTGAACGTGGCCCACTGTTTTCTGTGCACTGTACCTGGGCGTCAGCGCATCATCTCTGGCCTCTTCTGCTTCAAGTTTGCAGACGTGGATCGTTAAACAATCCAACAACTGCTAAACGAAACATTGTTTTCACTCCAAAAGTCTGATTTTACAACAAGAATTCCTCAGAATTCTGAGAGAAAAAAAAAGCCTCAGTTCTTTGAAAAAGACGTCTCGTAATTCGAAAATCAAGCAAGTAGAGCCTCGAGTTCAGCGTTCAGGTTTAAGTTTAAAGTCGGAATCCCGAGGAGAAAAAAGTCGGACAAATAAGTCTTGCATGTGCGACCATAAAACTTCCTAACGTGAGCAAAACAAGTCGAAGCAACTGAATTTATACTCATAAATTCTTAAAAAGAAACTTAAAAAATTACCAAAAAAAAAATGAAGAAAATCAGAAACTAAAGCCAGACTTTTGCAAGAGAAAAAGTCAGATTTCCTTAAAAAGCCTTTAAAAAATCTTTATTCTTTCAATAATGAAATGTGATGGGGCGGAAAAAGGTCAAATAAAAATAAACTTCTTACACGTGGCCCTAAACTCTGGGGCCTAAAGTTTGTTGTAATTGTCCTTTGCTGCTTCTCTGCTTTTCCTCCCCGGTGATTTTTTTTTTTTTTTACGAGTAGGATGGAGAAGGATGTGTTCCCTGCGAGCTAAAATAAAAGCATGTTGTGATTTTTCCATTCAGT
>KV751405.1:1172075-1194755 GCA_001698575.1 Mola mola
CTGTGGTTAGTGTAAAGCCAGGCACACACACACATACAGTTTATACACTGCACACAACACAGTCTACACTGTTAAAAGGACACACGCCCACAGACAGGCACAAATTTATATAAGCCCATAAAAACAGTTTATGCACTCTCGCCCCTGATTATTTTCCCCCCCGCACTCGTCGCATCAGTGTCCTCCACCCGCTGTAAAACACTTCTCCCCACTTCCTGTTTCTCTCCGCTCCAATCACAGCTCTGGATGGGCCCTCTCTCGGGCATATTTCACATTTCAGGAATTTCCTGTGTAGTGCTTGTGTCACCCTCCAGCAGGAACGCAGGCCATCTCCAGCCTGTCGGTGTGGGAGTGTGTGGGAGTGATGAGGCACAATGAGACCCCCCTGCCGGGTGGCAGACAGGAAGGATTACCTTCCCTCCATCGGCGAAGATGTTTTTCCCAACGGTGGTCCAGGCGGCGCGCGAGACGGACGATCGTATGCACGGAGCCGCTCACGGACACGGCGGGGAGCTCACTCCTGGCAAACGAGCAGCCTGATATTCGCTCTTGGCAGCTGCAAACAGGGAAAGCTGCACGTTTTTTGTTTCAAGATGTTCTCACAAGCTTTGATACGCGAGTGACTCTGATGGCGTCAGTGTATCATTTAGTAACGTCCCGACCATTCTTCTGAATGGGATATCTCGGCAATGCTTTAAGGGATTTACTTCAAACTTTGCACAATAGTCCACTCTGACTCAAGGATGAACTGATTCGATTCTTGAGAGCATAAGTCAAAGGTCAAGGTCACATGTAGACCACACTGCAGTTTTGTCGGTTGCTTGAAATCTCGTGAGCGCACTACCTCCAGAATGTATTGAGGGTTTTTTGTCAAATTTGTTGCAAGCTTATATCTGGATATGAAGGTGAATTGGTTGACCTTACATGTTGTGAGGTTGCAGTGTAGTGGGATTTTTGGCCAGTGTGAAAGGGGTGTTAGAAACACTCAAACTCTCACATGATGTGCACCTAGTACTGATAAAACTCAGTACTCTACTTCTTCTCCCAAAATAAAACAAGAAGACCTCCTGTTCCTATAAAAAAAAAAAATCCACCCAAACCCACCCTTTTTAACTAGGTTTGTCCACCTAAAACTGAGTTATTCAAGAATCATGTGACACTCTTCACTAACTTTAGTCGGCCATTTGTCTAATTTAATTGCTACCACTAAAATTCACCGCTTCTTGTATCCTTATTTGTTTATTTTATACAGCTCGGGATTAGTCTTTAACCCAGAGTTATTACAAAACGTGCATCTTATCCTTTCCACCAATCACAGTACCAGCAAAATCACACCAGGCCTTCTTCTTGACCCATCACTGTACTGTTACTGTCCACTTTTTGTGCCTTGCAGAGGCCTGTAACCGCCACGCGGTCATTTTTTCTAGTTTAAAGACAGTTTTATCAGTCCCAGCTTAATTGTTTAGCTCAACTCTTCCTGTTAACTCCCTGTAAACACAAAAACAACATGCACTCATCCATGTGACAACCTGAATGACCATTAGGGGCGTCAGTTTATTTTAACATGGCAGGTCTTAATGTGTCAGATAGAATCTGTGGTTTTGGCATTGGATGAGTGGTGACTTTTAAGTAGAAATGCTGCCTCAATGTGTTGGGTTTTACCTAAATCTAAAAACTAATGAGGTGACAGTTTAAACTGTGATCAATCGGCAATCTTTACTTCTCAAATTGTTACATTTCCAATGATTTTTTGAAGGCCTGCCAAGCTGACCCTCTACAGAGCTTCACAAGAAAATAAGAAACATGTTAGAATTAATAACAATATTGTTATTTAATAGTCCGACACTTCATGTTTAGCTCACTTTTTCAAGTATTTGTTATTTATGTTTCTTATTTAATTTAATTAAACAGTAAAAACAGCAATTAATTGTAAAAAGGCATTTTTTGTTACACTTAATACATTTGATTTCAAATTGTTTCTCACTTACAGCATTATTTTATTATGTACACAATTTCAGAGCACATGGATTGTAAAATACCATTTATTTTTTAATAGTTAAGTGATTCTGTCATATGTTAGCTACTCATGCAGTAGCAGATGCAAAAATCCTTGTATTTTTTAAAAAAAAATGCTTATTCTGTACTTGCTGTGAGGCAACAAATCGAACTGAACTCACCTTTGACCTCTGACAGCATCATCCATCTTTAAAATTCTATTGTTACAGAGCACATTTAAAGCTCCAGGGGGGTCTTTGAAACATCTGATCGTCTGATTGGAAAAAGGAATGACTTCATCTCATAATCATAAATATATTCCCCTGATGTTAAATAAATGGTATTTGATGGGCAAGGCTGACTCAGCCTCATACAGCCGAGTGGCTGCTAACCTTTGAATGGACGGCCAGATCAGCACGGATTTGGCTAATTAGATTTCCACAGTCTTAAATCTCATTTACTATTTGTTGAAGGCAAACAACAAAACAAGCATATGCTGCCGTGTTTTCTGCATTTCAAAGCAAAAGGAGCAGTTGTAGGGGGCGCGTTAGCCTCGAGCTGGTAATACTCTGGTGATCCTGCTGATGCTGGCGGTGATTGAATCCTCACTCAGTCATTAACGTACGATTACGAGGTCCATGTTTGGGTGAAAGTATTAGCACGTCACTGACCGCACGGCTTAAAGTATGTAGCAGTCGGTAGAAAAGGCATGATAGAAACATTTTACCTTCATTTTCAGCGAACCGCTCGTTGACGATATCTAGATTTGGTACTGAAGTTCATGGTACCCACAGGATGAATCTGAGCACCTCAAACAGAGGTGCTCAGATTCAAGCAACCGACGAAACTGCAGTGTGGTCTACATGTGACCTTGACCTTTGGCTCTTCCTCTTGACCCTATTAGATTGATTTGACATAAAATTTGGATTGCCTTCATCCCTTCTTTCGGGTGATTTTTTTTTTTTTTTAATTTGATGACCCTTACATTTTAGCTCCATTTCCACCAAGCACTACGGTTCAGTTCGGTTTTAGCACGGTACCCATTTTTCATTGACAATAGCTGTGAGTGGTAGCCTTAACTAGAGACCCGTACCCTGCCAAAATCGTCACTTCCCCGGTCAGGCTACCCCGCCCACCAGGTAACGGTCCGGTCGCCAGTGGAAACGCACGCCTGTAATGAGCTTACTGTTCCCTTAGTGTGCCCTTCCAGTCTACCAATCAGTTAATTGATCAATGATGTCTGCACTGCTTCTGATTTTGCAATTTCCGCCAATTTTATAGACGGTACAAAAAATTACCAGGTATGTTGTTAGGAATCTGATGAAAGAACAAATCCTTGGCTTTTTGTACCAAATTACTTACCATTGTCTTTAATGAATAACTGCCTCTCTGCAATTCCCCATAACACACAGGCATACAGTAAATAAAAGAGCTGGAATTAGTCTCACTGCCACTTCAGTTGTATGACTCAGAACTGCTGAAACCACCACCGCCATGTGCTCGAGCAATAAATTTGTCTTCTTAATGAAACTCAGATTGCGCTAATACAGAATTTCGAACAGCTTGAATCATTTATGCAACGAGCGTTTGATGAAGTGACATCTTTGGAGACAAATCTTTTTGGTTGTGATGATCCACAAGGAAGAACTTGGCTCATAGACTAGATGAATAACAGTTTATTTTCCTGGCACTATAATAAACAGGCATCTTGTTTGTAAGAACTCTAACCACATCACATCACAGCTGAAGATGTCTTTCTTCTTCATCAGACGAGACCACGTAGGAAGAGATTCCTCCAGATTGACACATTTTCTGACCCAACCATGAAATCTCTCATCCAGGTCTGGATGGAGGGGGTCCGGGCAGATTACCCACAAGCCTACGATGATCCATTCGGCTAATCCTGATCATACTGAGTTGGCTGTGCCCCAGTCTCCCTGCTTGGGTAGCAGGCAACAACTGGCTAAAGTGATCAGCCCACACATCCACCTCCAACACACCAATGAGATTGACCTACCTCTTAATTTGGGATTTGAAATCAGGGTTCACTGTGGCCCGTGACAATGCATCCCGTTAAAACCAATTGTACCTTTTGGATTAGTGATTCAATCTGGAATTGGAATGAATTAGCCTCATTATGTAATGTTTTAATTGTTTTAACAAGGGTTAAAAAAAAAACAAAACTTAAGACATATGCTTTGCATATTTTGGTCTCTCTAAATCAAATATATCCAAATATGCTGCTAGCATATTAGCCAAAGAAATCCATCCTCATCAGTTTCAGACAACTGGAGTCTGCACCCAATTTTAAACCAAGCATCAGGGGTCATTACCTGAATTTAGCCAAGTAGGTTTTGTGTCTAAAGTTAACCAAAGTGATGTAGACTTTGTGCTTCAGAGTAAAACGTGAAGAGCCCAAACCCTTGTGAGCCGGACCATCAAACTAAAGCAAAGGTTTCACACATCAGACACAGACACTAAAGGGCCTGTTGTGCTTCTGCCATGTAGTCAACCGCAGGGTAAATAACCCAAAATCCCTTATGTACTCATCCAAACAGCAGCCACCTGGTGTTCAATTCTCATTTCAGAAATGGCTTAAAACATAATCAGCTCCAGATCTTAGGGAATCTACTAGTATACAAAAAGAAGACGTTCCAGCTTCCTGTGTTTTTTGGGCTCTTGTGCTAAAACAAAGGAGCTGCGGCAGCAGTGCTAATGTATCCTGGATTTCCAAGGATATAAATGTCTCTTAATGACGACATTGTTCCCTCTATTGTGGTTTCATTGCTCCCAGTGTCTCCCGATGTGCTTTAAATACTTCTGAAACACAATGGGCTGCAGCCTGTAGCTCCCCATATGTCTGCTCACATGAAATGTAACATAATGTGTAATCTGGTGGCCACGATTTCAGCCTGCCGCAGTGTCTGTTGACAGTCGGGTAGTGGAAGATTGGAGTTTGCGCCACTAGCATCTGTTTTCTGGCAGCGTTGGCCGACAAGGGATTAGACGTAGTGTCTATGCTAGCTGGCTCTGAAGCTCTGGTCGGGGCCCTGGCTCTTTAATCAGTGCTGGCAAAAGGCCTCTTTTAAGGCGACTGGTGATGACAGGACTGTTGGCGCATCTTTGTGCTCCGAGTCTCTCCCGAGCAACACAATCTTTCCCTTTTTGTCCTTTTCTTTTTGCCCAGACTCTCAACAGCAGTGTCCCGCTGGGACAATACCAGCACCAAACCCTCCCAACAAATGTGCAAATTTTCCACCACCAATTTAAATGTCTCATTCACTTTCATTAGATCTGATCCAGTCCCTGATGGCGACAGGTTGATTATAGTCTCACACGGATGGCTCTTTCCTGCCCCCTGAAACAGGACAAGCTAATGGGATTGGGAGAGGATGTGATGTGGTAGCAGGGCTTATTTGCCCTTATGCTTCTCTTCCTCTAATTTTTGGTGGTTTTGGGCACCATGTGAGTGCCCTTTGTGATTTAGACTTATGTGAACCTCAGTGGTCTCTGTGAGGATTGGAAGTTTTCATGTGTCTCAAATTAGTCAGGGGGTAATTTGTTTTGTTCATAACTTAAAGGTTGGGTCTTGATAATACAACAACAAAATGACAGCTGAGAGCTAAGAGGCTGTCCCTGCCCCATCAATCATTTGCTTCTTTTCAGCGGGTGTGCAGGTGTTAGTTCAAAGAATAGAGCAAAATATTTAACTGAATGTCATCCGTATTCACTTAGTACGATTTATCCCTCTACTTTTAGCTTTATTTTGACTTCCAGTGATTTTATGACAAAAGCATGTGGCTCATTAGTTGCTTTACGGTCAATTTGTTCACTGACTGATCACTAACTTACTTACACAAGTAGACCAATATATTTTTTTGTTGTTTTTGTTCTTTTCCTTTTTTAACAGAATTATCAGCAATTCTGCTCCTGGTGTCAGGCATTCAGTCCAAACTGAGTTTTGTGCTGGTCCACCAATACTCACAGTTCCCCTGCCCGACATGGGATCGAAAAGTAGGCATGAACGACAAATATTAGGGTTTCCTCCTGGTTGCTCAAACCTCCTCCCACAGTTTACAGACATTTATCTTTGGTTAAATTACATTCGTACTCAACGTACTTTACATCTGCATGGTTCTTTGTCTCTATATGTCAGCCCTGTGATGAACTGGTGCGTACCCCGCCTTTACCCAATGATGCTGGGATACCCTACATCGGATAAGTTGTTGACAATGAAAAACCTGTAGACATTCTAAGGCTACAGTCATACAACTGCATTTTCATTTTAAATGCTTTACTTTGACTCTAGTGTCACCTAGCATCCTAACTACTCCAGCGTTTTTAGGGACCCTTAAATGGGTCAAAACCATGTTTCTGATGTTTCTTTGATACCCTGATTCTGCTTTGTGGATCAATGTCTTTCCCAGTTTCAAAGGAAATTCAAACACAACAAATCAATCCTCGCTCACTGCATTGTTGACCTTCTTACCCCCAGTTAGAGCTGCAACGATCAATCGGTTAATTGACCAGACGATCGGAAGTGATTTAATCGTCAACTATTTTGGTAATCAAATACACATCCGAGTCTGGTTTCAACCAAAAATGTCAAACATTTGTTGGTTCCAGCTTCTTGAATGTCATAATTATAAGCATTTTTCAATTGTTGGGTGTACAGAGTAAAGTAAAGATTAACTGCTTGTGATCGGCAGGTTAATCAAAGAAAAATAATCGTTATTCTTAATACTGGCTGAGGGCTGAAAACTAAAGAACAGGAAACGTTTGTACTGAAATTCGGTGACATTAGTAGCTACCCACTTCAACTGCGACTGACAATGCTTTCAACCTTCATGAGGCATCTGAGCAATGCGGACTTGCTACGACTGAGTTGAACATAAAGTCATAATTGATGGATTTATGTTAGTCAGTGCGTTAATTTATCCAGCTGTCCAAACTGGCACCCACTCACTCTTTTGATTCACACACTGGGCTCTCTGTCAGAGTTACAGCCTCAGAGGTTCTGGACTACAAATCATTTCATCTGGTTGGAGCAACGAGCAGCCGTCAGCACTCGGCGCTACTGAGATGCATGCGTGTTGCAGCGCTGCAGTCTCTCTCCCCCTCCCCGGCTTTTTGTTCCAGTGCCGCACGCTGCGCTGGGCCGGGCCTGCAAATGAGCGCCAGGACAGAGCGATTATTCAGCACGGGGGGGCCGGCAGGCCCCGCACCCCACCGACACATCCGCTCCTGCTCCGCTCCTGCTCCGCTCGCCGTCACTTCTGCATGCTTAATGCATTCATAACGTCTCACAGAATAAAGATGAGCTCGGCGCACAATGCAATTTGCTCCTGGAAATTTTCCTTGGATGCAGATTCATCTCAGGCGGGGGGGATGAGCATCATACCCATTTCAAACATGAATCCATATCACATTCAGACATGAAAACCCCTCCCATCATCACCCCCCCCACCCCACGAAGCAATGTGGCATGGGTACCAGTTCAGTTGGTGGAGGGGAGATGAAGGTGGGGGTGGGAAGGCGTCCGTCTCTCATCATCTGCTCTCTCTCCTCTCTCTGCAGAAGCCGCTGCCTCGCCCCCCTCCCTCACAGTGACCTGTCTGCAGACAAAAAGCCGGAGTCTCTGCCCAGCCCCACCAGGTGAGAATCATTTTTTCCCCGGAGACGCAGGCCTGGAATCTTTCAGCGCAGCCACTTTCTTGCTTTGAAACTAATAGAAAGGACACCGAGCATTAGCCTCCAGACGGTGATCGGTGCACCATCTCCCCTCAGTCTGCAAAGATTCGAATAATTCCGGATATTTGTTGCCGACACGTCCCTGCAGCTCAGCTGCGATGAGTCAGGGGCTGCTCCAGTGTTTTGGTGGCCTTTCCTGTCTGTGACGTACCTCGTCCAGACACCCTAGATTCTTCCGGCGGCGGTGGCGGCGGCGGGGGTCTCCACGGAAGCGGCACAAAGTCGAACGGGGCCCGCGGGACGTATCGCTCGCCGTCGAAAGTTTTCTGACAGATCAAGGGGGGTTTTTGATGTGTGCGGTTGGCGGCGGAGCGATGACACATCGACTCTGTCTCTTCCTCCTTTCTTTCTTCTTCTCCTTTATTCCTCCCTCTGCTCCCTCCTGCCTTTCTCTGCTTTGGTCTCTAATGATGCAAGAACTGATTTCAGATTTTAGCAAAAAAGGGATGTTTTTAAAGAAAAATCTAACTTTAGAATCAAAAGCATGAAAACAGTCGTGTTCCACTTTTCAGTAATGTTACTCAGCATTTCTTTGATAAAATGTTGAAGCACAGCAAAACCTCTGGCTAGAAACACTGTGTAGCTGTAAGAAATATAATCAGTATCAAAAAGGAAAGAATAGTATTGCAACATTTACTTTAGCCTAGCTACATTCTTGGTGCTTTACAGCGTTCACTCATTAAATTCACTTTAAGGAAAACTGTGGCACTAACATTTCATTAAATAAGTTTGGTTGAAAGGGCAAGGTTAGCGTGACAAGGCTACAATGCGATAACAATTGGGCAAGTTCCAGTGTTTATTGGATCTTTCCCAATTCAAAATTGTTTGTCTCTTGTAAACATCGGAAGCAGCAGGAAACGGCGCCCCCTCTTGGTACTTGACTGATCGTGTCCAGGGAGCTCCGTCAACGACAGGAAGCAGAAGGATTGTGTTTTTTGTTGTTTTTTTAGTGTAATTTTTACCGTTATTGAGACAAAAACAGACGTTTTCACTGTACGTATCCCTTCCAAGGTCTCAGACACTTGCAGTAACATATTGAATTTACAGTAGGTAGCAATTTTCAAAGTTTTGTGACATTTAAGAGGCTGAAAATGCAGAAAATGGGTCTTGGGTTAAATACCAGCATTCTCCTTTAATGAATATGTATTCAAACGCACATATTTCAGTATTTTCTTAAACCGGACTTTAGTTTTTTGATCCTTTAATGAAGGTGAAGCTTTATAACATCCAGAACAGCCCATAAGTTACCATGTCACGTATCTTCAGTGCCCCCCCCCCCCCCAGCCACATCTATATCTGTCTTCATTCGCCTGCGTGTTTGCCGGGGAGCTGCAGGGCGAGCTGTCTTTCCCTGGGAAGCAGCTTGGGATGACATGCTATGGCAGGCGAGGGGGCACATGCGCCCTCTCCCCGTCCTCCTTTTGGGGGGGAACAAACGAGCCCTGTCCTCCCCCCCAAAACATTCAAACACCTCCTTTTGATCCCGTCTTCCCTGCCTCTGCCTTCCAGTGATGCCAGGCTCGTGCCCTCGCCGTGGGTCGCGGCAGCGGTCAGCTGCCCAGCTGTGGGTGGGCGGCCGGGCATTGTTTTGGAGTCAGCATACTTTCGACTCCGTCAGCAGGACTTTTGAAATGTTACAGGGATAAAAAGGAAAAAAAAAATGGAGGTTATTGTTTATTCTCAAACTGTCAGAAACACGTCAGGGACAGCGTGTTCTAGAATACTGCACTGTAAAAACTGTGTCCTGGCTTGTTTTAGTGATTCATAGCCCCCAACCCCAACGTGTTGTTTTGGAGCTTGACACTCTCCAATTTCAACCACTTTTATGAAGCTTAAAAATAATTGAAACTTAACTTAAACTGTGTATTTGGTTCCAGAATATTACGCCAGCGTGTGATAAACATTTGCAGTTTTAGCAGGTAAATGTCCGGAGGCAAAAACATGACTTAATTTCATTTTTTTCGACTTCGAGATCCAATAAAAAAAGGCCCTTAAATCACGATTAACTAATAATCTTAACGACCTCTAAAACTAGGGAAAATCCAGTCACTTTGACTGAGGAATTTCTCATTTCGCCGCCGTTTCCTCGGTGAGGAATGAGCTCAGGAAGAGCCACGTATCCCATGAGCTCGACCTTTAGATGCCCTCAGAGACGCCGTGCAGGTGAACCGGAGGAGAAGTCGACAGCAGCCTCCAGCCTGCCAGAAGGCCCCAGAGCGTCTGCTGACGAGCGATGCGTGATGGTGATGTGCCTGGATGTCAAAGTGCTGCAGCAGATGAAGTGAGCGGCGGAGACAGATGCCGCTCAGCCAAGCTAAAGCGCGTTATTTCAGGGGGGAGGCAGGAGAGTCGGCGAATCACTCATACGATCGTTGAGGAATACGCCATGATGTAATGGAAAGTGAGGACTACTGAAAAGCAAGAGGCCCTTCAGATAATCCTCAAAGCACTTTCAGTGTTTATATCGGCAGAGGGGATTTGTAAGGGAAATTAGTTCTGGCGTGAGATTGTGTTGTATATTTAGTTTTTTTCTACTTTAGTCCACATTGGAGATCAACAGACTTCCAGCTGTTTGAGACTTTAATATCCAGGAGAAGTTTAATGGGCCGAAGGAGAGTAAAACAGCACTGGAAGGACCTCAAAATGTTAATAGGGAGCTGATAAACTTAAGGATGGACATTACGAAGAGTAGAAAAAAAGATGTTTTGTGTTTCGGTTTTTTTTTGCCCGGGGTCATCGATGTCGTGCTTGATTACACTGTAAAAATATTTCTTTATTTCGCCACCGTGCATAAAATGTTATTGCAATATCTGGTAACCTGGACTAGATGCCTGCAGTGAAACACTAGTGTGTTTTTCACTGAATAACTGTAAAGATACTGTATAAAATAAGTGTTTGTATGCTGATTTTATACCTTTCTCTACGTCTCGTCGCTGATGCTGCAGCCCGGACACTAGTGGTGGACAACCAGAGGGGCACAACAAAATTAAAACAGTGCATCGGAAATGCTGCTGCCGCCGCCATCACATCCATCCTGCAGACGTTTCACGTTTAAGTCACGTGATCTCTGCACCTTTTTTTTTTTTTTATGCACAAATTAAAATTGTGCATGGAGAATAATTCAGCGCTATTAATTCAACCTTAAAACGGTAATAGTGACCTAATGTGCGGTAAAGAGTCTTGTACCACTGACTTTTTAATGTGAGTTTAACACTGTAAAAAAAAAAAAAGTTGTTTTAGCATTTTTTTATTTATTTTTTTTAAATCACTAGTTAGTTTTTACAGTGTAGAAGTGTCGACACTACACTGACACAACCGTACTGTAAAACCTGTCCAGGATTAACCAGCGAAGAACACTTAACAGCTGCGATCTTCCCCGAACACACTGTTACATTCCTGAGAGCGACTTTTCCAAAGAAGTGAAATCAGGCCTCATTTTTTGGCTCGTCTCGTCCTGTCGTGTCGATTGACGAATATGTGCAAAACGCTCTGAGGCAACTGAGGAACCTACGTACTCCCACCTGTCTCCGCCCATGCAGCTGTCGCCTTGAGGCGGGGGCGTGAAGACCTGCACCTGGTCTTCCCCGGGTTACATAACACAGCCAGGGAAAGTACTGCTAGTTGTATAAGTTTGTTTTGTTACAGTATCCAGGGATTTAATTAATTCATGGGTATTAGTAACAGTGGGGCTTTAGTTAACTGGTAGTAAATGCTTATTACAGCATTAATTAATGTGCCATTTATATGAATTGTTAATATCTATTTGATTATTCATGTTGAGACCACTGACATAAGTAGTGACCAGAGAGCGTCATCGAGTGTCCGCCCAGACACCTGCCCGCCCAATCGTGAGCAGACCTCAGCTGTCAATCACGACGTGTCACCTCGTGTTTTTTATAGCGTCAAAAAACTGAAAGATATATGTATTGCATCTGCTATTGAAAACAGTTTGATGTCACGAACACAGATGTGTGTGTGTTGTGTGGAGGCGTCCGCCGGCCTGACAGAGAGCGTCTGCGTGAATTATAGATGAGGAAATGGGGCCAAGTGGAGAAGGGAGGAGGCGGAGGTCTCAGAGGAGACAGCCGACATCTTCTGTTGGACGAAAATACACCACAGGCATTATCGGAAAAATGCACGCGATTAGCGTGAGTGATGTCAGGAATTCCTGCAAAATTCAAAGGTCAGGGTCACTGCGGTCGTCCTACATGTGCGTCCGTCGCTCGTAAACGTGATATCTCATGAACGCCTCGAAAGGAATTCTTCAAACTTGGCCAAAACACCCGTTTGGAGCCAAAGATGAACTAGTTGCATTTTGGCGGCGAGCCACTTTACACATTTTTAGTTATGAGTCGCGGATTCATACGACCATTATACCGAAATTTAGATGTAAAGATCGAACAGGATACAAGGGAGTAACCAAAAGGTCAAACTTGCTGTGACATCACAACATTCTCAGGAACCTCCTGTTGAAGATGGCGACCGTATTTCTCGCTCGGTCCCACCTTGAATCTCCGTGGATCCTTTTGCTAAACCTCGATAAACTTCATCATTTAAGTTCATAAGAGACGATAATGTTCATTTATGGTGACGGGGGGGCTTACACCTGCCTGGATCGATGCCTTTTAGGTTTTCGGTTGCTGCTTTGTGTGTGCGACCAATTTTAAAATAACATAAACGAAGTTCAGGCAACGCAGCATTTTATTATCGGTATCGTTTTCAGCTAATCCTGTTTTTCGCATTTCAGCTGGCCAGATAGCCACCACATTGATTTCTGTTCTTAATTAGCCACAACTCACGTACGTTCTTTACCTGCCCTAATCTGGATCCGGCAATGAGTGAATCCGCTCGAATTCTGTCGAACATCAGGTATGAAAAAACAGGATTTTGGGTGATTTGTGTCAAATTTGCGGTGAAAGTCACTGTTTTTAGTTCACTTCTGTCATTCACGTCTGTGGAAACTCCATATCAGCCAATATCAGTGTTTTTCCCTAATTTCTACTTTGAACCGGCTTCTGCCACCGGGATTAGGCTTCATTTCCTCCGACGATCAAGTCAAATCTTTGGATTAGGTCAGCCTCTGACCTCCATCCTCTTCTCCTCCTCCTCCTCATCCTCCTCCTCCTCTTCCCCTCGCCTCCTGTTTGACCCATTTGGCCTCCTCGCTCCTCTCGGGAGAAACGTGTGAAACGTGTTGTCGGCTGATAAAATCATGAATTTTGGAGTTTGTTTTAAACAGTTTTTGTTAGATTTGAAACTCGGGATGATTTTTACCGAGCGAGACGTCGGTTTTTGTATCAGGCTGAAGAGTGAGAGGGAAGATTATTTACTGTGACAGTCACAAAGTCACAGCCTGAACTGCCGAGCATCTGTGTCTGTTGTTGTCATGCTCCGGATTTTTCTTTTTTTTTTAAATCTCTGGGCATTTTTGGGACGTTTGCATATCTCCATCTTTCACCCGCATCCTTTCCTTTTAATGTCCGAGCTTCTTTCCACTGCCCTCAGAACAGATAATCCTTCCGGTGTGACCGCGGCTTTATCGTCTCCCCGTCTCTCCGCCTGTTCCTCCATAGAGAAGGAATTTATGGAGGCCCTGAAGTGACATGAGAAAATAAATGTGTTACACGTTTACATGTAACTCCTGCTTTCAGTTATGTCAGTGAAAAAGAAAGAAACTATTATTTCTTGTATTAAATGGGCTTAAAAATGCTAAAACACACAGGTGGTTCTTTCAAAAAAATGTGTAAATTAGATTAGTTATCTTAGTTTCTTTCTTTCTTAGTCATTTTCATGGAACCAAATAGGCGTAGAATGAAGCCATTGCTTGTTATAACAGATTTTATAGACATACATCACCTGCTGCCTACCTGAAAAACAGTTATACACTCGTTAATCAACTTGTCACTCTGAAATCTATTTGGTGTGTAGTAATTATCAATTTTCCCCGTGTCTTTTTATTTGTGTTCGGCGTCATAAAAATAGTCAGAAGTAACGTCAAAGTGCAAAAATGCCAAAAAAAGAAAAAGGGTCCCAATCACATTGGGAGTTCAGTAGAAATACTGCGTTCATCCTGCCTGCCTCTCCTCCCTCTGATAAATCATCCCTCCTCCTGTGTGCAGAATCTCCCTGCGTCCCTCTTTCTATTCCTTCTCTCCATCCAACTGCCTGTTTTGGCGCCAGAGCCCCCCCCCCCGACGGGTCCTCCGCGCTCCTTTAATGTGAACAGGATGCTTTTTTTGCCTGTTTGCGGCCCCGCGGCAGCGCAAGTCTGCGTTTTCCTCATGACTGGCTCAAGCCTCTGGCCGACCGGTCTGAGAATTCTCGACATCAGTGGCTCGTTTATGAGAAATAGTCGCTTTGATTTCCTTAAAATCGTCCTTGCGGTCCCTTCGAGATTCCGCTGACCTGCTGTCGCGCTCATTAACACATTAAAGACAGAATTTGGCACCGTTCACAAGGTGATTGATATCATATTGACATTGCGTAGCATTTATATTGTTTACCATAAATGAAACAGTCTGTATTATACAGGACTGCATCGTGTGTATTATTGTCTGTATTTTTAAGGGATGTTAGCAAAGTAGCATTTGGTGTGAAAACACGGCAACCAAAATCAAATGTTTGCTATGATTGCTTGCGTACGGATCGATCTTCACCTGAACAAATAAAAAATCTAATTTAGAGCTATCACTAGCCGCGAGCTAGATTAGCATATTTTAGCGTAGGCTAGCTTAGTGGAAAGATTAAAACTGGGAAAGCCTTTAGCCTCGTTCCGTCAAATAAAGCTTACAAATTAACATTTTATATTTTGTTATTTCATTATAAAAAGAAAGGAAATGTACTTTTTTTGTCAGGAAGTTGCTGCTTTAGCAAAAATCTGATTTGCTACATGACTCTCTGTGTTCTGCCTCTTGTGCAGATTAAACCACAGGACCAATGGTTAATTTGTGAGGATTTTTCTGCCCTTTTGACAGGACGGGGCTAGCCTGTTTTCAGTCATTATGCTAAGCTAAGCTAACTGGCTGCCGGCTCTGTGCCTCCTTTACGGCACAGAGGGGTGATCAGCTCTTGGAAGGAGACTGAATGATCGTATTTAAGCCCATACTTAACAAAACTAAATCAATTTTTCCACGTGGACGGCTACATATTTGAAAAACGCACTGGCGA
Source organism: Mola mola (assembly GCA_001698575.1). Classification (NCBI taxonomy): domain Eukaryota; kingdom Metazoa; phylum Chordata; class Actinopteri; order Tetraodontiformes; family Molidae; genus Mola; species Mola mola. The sequence continues at coordinate 1,186,989 of KV751405.1, forward strand.
GTGAAATAAAACATGAATAAACATGAAATGCGTGACACAGTCTGGCGACGGCACACACATAAAGGGCTTTACATGTGTATGTACATGCACACACTCACTGTGAATAGATTAGATTGTTTTTTTTTTCCTTTGGCTTTGTTGTTACGTAAAGCTCATCAGCAGCGGCTTAAAAGAAGGAAGAGGCCACGCTGAGGTTTTAGATTAATGTTGCTCCAGGTGACGGAGCTAAGCTGCTGCATGCATGCGTTTTACTCACTGACATGACAACTGTTACAGTTAAACAAAAACAAAAAAAAACAAGTTTATTGCTAACTTGCTAACACATGTTTCTTCTTTTTCGAGCAGGTCTGAGCAGAAGCTTCGACTCAGCACTCACCCGTGTCGTGAGGAAGGCTCTTCAAAGTAGGTAAGCTAACAACAAAATACAATGAAGCTACAGCTATGCTGCAGTTTAGCAGTAATAGCGGTAATAGCAGTTTTGCTATTACCGCTAATGTACGCATGCTAAGACGAACTCACAAAAGGGTAGCGGTTATCTGCCGAGTTGTTATTTTAATATTGGTGTCAGTATCGGTGCAGAATTTCACTTTTAGCGCATCCTTACCGTTTACCGTGTTTTAGCCCGTTCTCGTTCCCGTTAGTGCCACGGACCGACGCGCATGTCCCGCGCACATGGTCGCCATTTTCTGGCTACATTCAGGCACAAAACAGCAAGAACATGAGGCACAAAAATTGAGGGGTTACAAAAATATTGGTCACAAATTTAACCAACAAGTTATTTTGGAAAATAACTGGTAATGCGAGATAGAAAAAATGTAATTAAAACAACAAGATAAAATAAGATATTCTTATTGAAAATGACAATGAAAATAATTAATTTATTGATTTATTTTTTTCATTAAGACACCTCCTGGACTCCATAGTTTGCTATATTAGCATGTTAACTTAAGCATTTTATATAAACAAAAAAAAAAAAATGGTTTAACACCTCGTGGTGGCGCTAGACAACCAGGCTGAATCAGCAAAGTTTATTCATCTGCAAGGCGTAAATATCTGTCCAACATCCAACATTTGCACACTGAAGCATGAAACTGGTGGCAGGTCTGCTCTTGTCCTCTTTGGAAGGGAGATATTTTCGTCTATTCCAGAGGCTGGCGGGGCCCCCTGGGGGTCGGCCGGATGATTAGCTGGGCCGTCCATAACGGAGGGGGAATAACGAGACGACACTAGGAGGCGCTTGTTTGGGCTGATCGTGTAACTGCGCATTACGTAAAAAGAGTCTGAATGTCCAGTTGGTTGTAAATATTGTTTCAGAGGTGTTGCCTGTTTGTGTCAATATAAACAGTGTTTGCTCCCTCCAGGGAGACTTCAGGCAGAGGTTGATTTTATTTTCTGCTCTTATTATCTTTATATTGTCCATTTGTTCTTTGACAGAACTTAACTATTGTTGCAACTACAATTGATTGTGTTCAAAGGAAAATAACAAGATTTGATTCAGAAGTTTGTTTGGTTTTTTTTTAATGTGAGGAATTAGTTAAATTGAGCATTACGAATTTTCCTTTATTTTTTATTTTTTCCAGTTTCCCCAACAGAAATTTAGCATCTTAAATCCATCAGTTTGTATAACATTAAGCCAAATTTTATATTACATACTGGCTGTCTTGTTTGCTTGTGCTGCTATGTGAAATTTAATTTCCTCTACGGAGGATCAATCATGTCACGTTCATATATAAGATGATTTAAAAGTAGGTATGTTTTTTTGTATATTTGATGATGAGACTTCGAGAACTGAAAAACTCCTTTAGATTTAATATAATTTTTTTCTTTTTTTTTCTTTATGGTGCTATAAGTAAAAAAACTAAGTGCATTTATTTGACACGGTTGAAAAAAAAATGTTTAATTAGCTTTAACAGAAAAAGATAAAATTTTACATTCGCCTAAATTGAAAAGACAAGATGAGTTACTTCTTAAAAAAAACTAAAAATACATTTTTAAAAATATGCTAAAGTAGTTTGAACTTTATATTTTACCAGTGTAGGAGTTTATTACATCACATTCTCATATCGTTACAAAACCTCAACTTTTTTATACGCTTTTCAGATTAAAAATAAATCATATTTTTCTCTCTCCTGCTGTAACCGAAGAGCCCAAACGTGTAAAATCGACACCGTCGGCTCAACCGGCAACCAGCTATCGGCGTATCGACCGATTTAAAAGGCTCGACTCCCATTTGTGCCTGTGCAGTTTGGACCCCCGGGGGGGGGGCTGCGCTTGCAGGATGTACTGACCTCATTCAGGATCCATAACATGGCCAAAGCCCCTTCCCACCCCCTCTGGTGTCACCATGGGAACGATGACATCACCATGGGGTGGGGCCGGTGTGAGCGTGCAGGCGGTGAGAGGAGTTCAGTTCGATTCAGGCTCAACCTTTAAATGGTCTCCACGGGGAAAATAAGGCTGACACCGATAATAGCAATCACATTATTATCTTCCCCGTTGTTCACTTCTAACACTCTCAGCTAGGTGGTGTTCAATCCTGCTAACTGTCGGCGTGAGAGCTGGTTTATTGTTTGTCCTGTTCTTTAATCCTGATGGACATGAAAAAGTGCTGGTGCCTTTTCAATTGTTTCTGCCCCTGACCCTCAAAAATCCTGAGTCAGCCGCTGGTGCCGCTTTAAAAATGGAAGCAAAGTCAACAGAAACGCAACTAAGCAGCTCAACACTGATTCAAAACAATTTTACTTTTAAACGTTAGTGTCTGAGCTCACTGAAAAAAATGGGTCACTTTGTTGACATTTGTAATTTTAATTTTGTCTTTTTCTTTAATTCTGCAAAATTTAGTAAACATTTATGTTAAAACAACATTTTTTTTTTTTTACAGTGAAGCTCTTTTATGTAACGTTAGATCCACTCCCCTGCATTTTATACAGTGTGCTTTATTTAACTGTTAACTGAAAAGTTCACTTATGTTCTCGTGGTTTCTGCTAATAGTTTTGTACTTTAGTGAATTTCTTCATGCAGGACTTGTTCTTGTAATGGAGGAATTGTTTTTTTTTTTCAATTTTCACAGATGCACAGCGATTAATTGAATTCTGATCCTCAGACAGTGATCAAGACCAGCTAGAAGCACAAATTTAATGTAAATGTCGATACTTCATACACATATATAATTATTTTATTGTCATATTTGGGATTATCACAATGCCGGTGTTGCTGAATTCGGATGTTTTGGCTCGATGAGTTCGTGTTGAAGGTCACGACTGAGCACCGAATTCAGAGATTCTTAAATAATCCATAAAGCCACTGTAGGAAATAAAAGCGCTGCATCAGATTTAGCCTCGTAATCTGGGTGCGCCTGTACTGCTGGTAATACGGCCCTTAATCCGCGAGGAGCGGAATCACCTCTCATCTACGGGCTCGTGTTCACTACACACACAAATCATTCACACTTCGCCCATTAGCATGTTATTTTCCACGTCCACACATGTCCTGCTGAGTCAGCACATCTTAATCCGCCGTCTGCCTCTGCTGGATTCTGGGGTTACCGCAGGTCACGGCGGCCTTGGCTGCCCTGGTCCAGGCCGCCCGTCGACAGATGTTATAGGCCGATATCAGGCGATCGCAGATGTATTGGTCGGGCACGTGATATCAGTATCAGGGAGAAAAATGGTTTTAAAGAAGACGATGCAGGAAAAAATTACAATTCGCAGTAAAAGTGTCTTTTTCAGTGCACTTGTGTCATTTAGGACAATCATCTGCCTCCGTTACATATCGTGTACGAATTTTTGATAACCTCATTTGAGGGATAATTGCAAAAAGTTTGTGTATATCAGCCAGTTTATCGATATCGAAACTTTTTAATCCTTAAAATCAGTATCGGCTCCTAATATTGCTAATCGGTCGGCCTCTAATAAACGTTGATAAAGTGTCATCAGAATGGTTTCGTCAAGTCAAATTTTACGGAATTAAATATTTCAGCTCAAAATTGTTTTCATTTTCGATTTGTGCGATTAATCTTTTATTAGATTAACCTAATAAATCAACTAATTATTTCATACTGTATGTACAAATCGCTTCAGCGGTGCCACTAATGGCGCGTTTACCTCAGTCACATCGGCCTCGAACGCGTCCCAGTTACGTGTCGGCAACAAGGCGGGAAAGCAGCTACTGTAGTTGTTAGCATTGTTAGCTAATACCCGGAGATAACGACACATCATTTTGCACGTAACACATCTGCAGACTAAGACTAAGACTAAGTTGCTAACAAGCGCTAATGTGTAGCATTTTTTTGTCACAGAAAATGGGTCAACAATCGGATTTGTTATCGCATCGTCCCTAAACCGGTTTATTTTCCTGCAGATTAAGCTTTAACTGATGGTTCCGCTGCCCAAAACACGTTTGCCAAGAGCTCAAATACCAAATCAAAAACTGATAAAATGTGGGAAGAGAATTTGGGAAGCTCGAGTAGAAGAGAAGACAAAGGTGAACTATTTAACTAAGTTTGAAGCTGAATTTTGGCCTGTATACCTAAAATTGGACGCCGAGCCGATGCGAGCGCCAGGTTTCCGAACACACACACTTGGCCGCTCACACGGAGGATTAAGGCCAGGTCGGCCCACTGAGACGGGCTGCCAGAGATTCCATCCTCCCTCCTAAATGGATGGTGACATTCCGATGCGAGCGGCGCTCCACGGAGGCGTGATGAGTGACCCAGATTGAGGGTGAGGGTTGGCAGGGGTGGTGGCGGGCGGGGAGGCCGGATTAGGGATCCGAAAGGCAGAAAGGTAGAGCGAAGAGGAGCAGTGGACGGGCTGAAAGTAGACGATGGGAGCGCAGGAAGGGCAGTGGAGTCAGGCGAGCCGCCGGCGTGACCAGTTTACCGCGTCAGTCCCGAGATGTGATGGGATTTAACGGCCCGTTTCTGACTCCCGATGCTGCTATTTTAACCTCTTCAAGATTGGGACGTTACCACCTGCATGTTACTGAACATCAGACAAGGTTTTTCTGCAAAACAATACCATAATACACCATAATACTTGTATAATACTGTCTATCTCCTATTGATACCACCTGCATTATAGTGTTTTAGTGTTTGGAAAGATGCCCTCTATTCACATTTTCTCCTTAAAACGACAAGACTTTTAAATCGCTAAAAGGGAGTGACGAGCGAGGCCAGTGTCATCTTCTGTTAGAAACACTAAAGTGAAGGGAACGCCTGGAGGTGCAGGGTGCTACTATTGACTGCTGTTCGCTGTCCAAATCCCGGGACACGCTCCAAATAAAAGGGAGAGAATAATCAGCAAGTGCATTTAATTTCAAATAAGTATAAAAATAATAGCTAATGAGAGTGAGATTCAGTTTTTCAACTATGGAATAAGGCCTATAATGTAGTAGATAATATAGATGAAGGTAATAAATCACACGTTGTTAAACTCTGCCTGGCCTCGCTAAATTAATGTCAAGCAGTCTGCCAGTAATAAATGAACCATCCGCGACCTAGAAGCACAAATAGGAACTTCACCGAGCTGACTGAAACAGTGGGTGTGTGACAATACGCTGCGCATAACGAAAATCGTGGCGTTTTTACGGTGATATCATTAAATATCACCTAGTTCAAAACCGAAATGACAATTTACTTCACAAGAACTGCATAAATGATGACCAAAAGTGAAATTATGGTCACAATCATATCTTTTTGCAATAGTAAAACAGCATTCATTAAACTAGTGTTCAGAGAATTTGGTGGTAAGAATCTTGGTATAATAATGTATCAGGTAGTCAATATAATGTATCGTGTCCTCTTTCATGTGATCACCACGTATTGATTTTTACTTATTGGCACGAGATCTTACAAGAAAGTTGTCAATCGCTGTTCCCAAGCTGATAAGTACAGGATGAGTACGTACTAGAATGAAGTCACGTGCAACAAGTACTTCAGCTCGGTTTCATTGACAAATCGTGAAGTAGTCCGCCTATTGACCCTGCAGGTGTGCCGCCTGTGAATGAGCAAAAAGCTACGCTGCGATTTATTTACCCTGCAATTAGGAACGCGAGTCGGAAATCACAGATTAACGCGAGCAGCCAAGGTTTACGGCTAATGATTGCCAAGTGTTTGCGAAACATTGCCAAAACAGCAGCTAAAAGCAGGTCAGCGCCGGTGTGAACCACCATCAGCACAATCTGGCTGTCAGCGCACCAGTTTCCTTCCCTGGCAACAGGCAGGATGAGACTCTCACTGACATCTGCAGTCTCAGACAGTTTTTTGTTTGTTTGTTTCTTGATAATTGGGGTGGGACGTCAGCCGATGTGAGATTTTATTGTCATGCAGCGCTTCGGGGAGGCAGAGTAGCGAGGGAAATGAATGAGGAGGGAACAGGTGGGCAGGATGTGGACGCCATAAAGTCTGGAATCAAACGTACCACCGCTCCAATAACGCCGAGCTCGATAAATACAGCCGCGAGCTCATGGGCGTGTTCAAAACAAACAAGGTGGACAAATAGCAGAGCGGAGGAGAGGCCTTTGCAGTTACAGGAATGAGGAGACAAGAAAGGGACATAAGATGGAGGGAGGAGGTAGAGGAAGGAGATTCGTGATAATGAAATTAGCTGCAGCTGTTTGACGATAATGGCGCTATCTGGTTAGCCCGTCAGGCAGGGGCAGGGGCCCCCCTGCGTCGTGCGTCTCCTCTGAGAGGGAAAAAAAGGCGGCTTTTGTTGATCATGCGCTCACTTTATTGACTGCTTGATTGGGACAAACCTTTTGATACGATAGAATTAGAAGAGCTCGTCGATTGTCACGTGGCGTGCTTATTTTGTCGAGATTTGCGTGTGCGGAGCACTTTTTGTCGTCCTAATGGGGCAAACCTGTCGGAGCCATCTGCCGGACCTGCTCCTGTTGCCATGGTAACATGCCCCCTTATCAGCACTGAGAGGATGTGAAGGGTGTGTTTGCATGCTTTTGTTCCTCTTTCACCATGTTTGTAGGATGTAAATAAACGATACTTTAGATGCCTTATTTCTAATTTGTTCCTTTTATTCGTTTCTTCTCTTTATCTTTCCTCTTTCTTGGGGGGGGGGGGTCAGCAATGATCCTATGCTATTTGACTCAGGTGATGATGTCATTCTGTGCTTGTTAAAATTACACAAACAAACGCCACTTTCGGAATTACAACTCTGGAAAAAGGAAGTCAAAGGGATAGAAGTGCAGGTTATTTGTCAGTCTCTCCCTACTGTCTCATCAGCACGAGGATGCTGAGACAAAGGCTGAGCCGGCGTTGCCATAGTGTTGCCTCCCACTCCGTCTGGTGGCTGATTCATGAACTTCACCATGCATCACGCCGAGGTGACCTCCCCTGGACGACGACTGCTGCTGTCTGCTCCTCATTTACCTCCTGCGTCGTCTTTGTCTCGTTCCGACAGGTGACTCTTCGCCTCCCCGGTGGCCCAGCAGGCAGGCATGGCAGACGGTCGGCAGCCAGACGAGCACTGTTCCACAAATGGCCAAGAGCACGGCGAGAATGGCTACTCCGCCTACAGCTCTGCCTACAGGGAGAACGGATACCACGGCGGGGCAACCGCACATCCCGGATCGGCAGGTAGGAACGCAGACCCCGTGCGTTTTTGAGCGTCTGTGAGTGTGTGTGCATGCAGCACTGCGTCAGTGACGTCGACTGCACTGCATGCACACGCTGCCAGATGGGTCAGCAGCTGTGCCGAATGGTCGCCAGACAAGGGCAGACAGTGCCCAAAAGGGGGAAACCAGTTGATG
>KV751405.1:1204343-1221761 GCA_001698575.1 Mola mola
CCAGTCCGCAGCGGCGCCTCCACCCCCGGTTCTGCCGTCACGCCCGGCACGCCCCCCAGCTACGCCTGCCGCACCCCCGGCTCGCGCACCCCTGGCAGCCACACACCCAAGTCCTTCAGTGTGCTCCAGGAGAAGAAGGTTGCGGTGATCCGAACCCCGCCCAAGTCCCCTTCCTCGGCCCAGCGGCAGCTGAAGGTGCTCAATCAGCCCCTGCCCGACCTGAAGAATGTAAAGTCCAAGATCGGGTCCACCTCCAACCTCAAGCACCAGCCGAAGGGCGGACAGGTGACCACCCGCAGAAAATCAGAGCCTGGATGTGTTGGCAGATTGGCATGCTTTCAAACGTCCTTGCATTTCCGCAATTTGCCACATGGGGGCACTAAAAAGCAACATTATCATGACATCACGCGAGGCAGATTCCCTGATTAATCTCTTGATTTGATCTTTAATAGTCTATGATTTTAAAGATAGTCGTGTTATCACCTTGTTTTGTCATTCCACAGCACACAAGAGGCGACACAATGATCTTTTAAACCGAAAGAAACGCTCATAAAGAGGACTGGCGTTACGCGTCCGCTGTCATCTGACTCCAGTATTTGTCTCGTCCATGATTTGTGGAGAGATGTCTTCACTCTCCCTCATTCACTGTCTGGCTGTCCTCTCGCTGTCTGCTGCCATCTCCGTCACCAGCTGCCCCCGGCCCGACTCTCCCTCCCTCCGTCTCCTCCCTCCTTACCTTTCACACCAAACCAGCCTCATACCCCCCTTTAAGACATTTCTGCTGTTGTTTGTGCGCCACCGCATGTGCACAAGTGTAACGTTTCTGAGCTTTTACAGAAAGCTCCTGTGATTGGATTCAGAATTTATCCAGAAAACAGTGGAAAAATGGGTGAAAAAAGTGAATAATGTACCGGACTTACCTGAAAAATATCACTTTGCTGCAGCTCGTGTCCACGTTTCGGACCTGATGTGACACATTTTCACATTTTAAAGTGACGCATAATCAAAAAGGCAAGAGTGGCGATTCATCGTCTGTATTTTTAAATGAAGACGGTGGGAACAGCGTGTTCGTCCATGTGTGTGTGGATCTGTCAACAGAATCCACGTCAGGTCGCTCTAGACTTGCGGCTCTTGTGTGTTTTCCCTGAACCTCTTTCCTTTTCCATCCTCTCTCCGTGTTCACGTTGCCGCTTTGAACGATGGAGTAGGCTTCTTTTTTTTTGTTTTTCATTCTTTATTTTTAAAAACAACACAGGCTGAGACACTACAGGCAGATACTCACAGGCCAAAGCTTGTCTGTTTATTTGTTGGTTTCCTTATGAGATAATTGTCCACGATGATGATAAATCAAAGTTTGACCCGACCTATGAGAGAACCAAATTAGCGTTTAAACCACAGGACAGACGTCCCATTTCTTTTCAACCCTTTGGTGCACATTGGACGAAGCGTTTGGTAAGGTACAAAACCGGCAGGGGTCGCTGACCCCCCAGCAGGGCTGCCCACAGAAATAACAGGGCCCCGGGCCCCCTGCCCCATCTCACAGGGGGTGCCTCCTTAGACAGTTAAATTGGATCAGTAATTTTGGCCATGTGATTGCCTAGAGTTCACCTTTAAACAATTAAAATTAATACAATTAAAATTTCTGTTTAAATCAGTGATTATACTTCATGTATTTAGGATTAACCGTGATCCGTGCCGGCCTCCATGCCAGGTCCGACATTATCCAAAACTGGTGCTAAATGTAAATGCATGATGTCACACGTGGCGCTACACTAATTGAGGCACATATAGTGTTTTTCTTCCTTTTCCTTTGAAAATTCAATTTTGTTTTAGGTTCTCGTGCTGAAGTCCAGCACGAGAGGCTGGACTTCAGCCGTATTCAGTCAAAGTTCGGCTCCAGGGATAATCTGCGGCACTCGCCTAGAGGAGGCATCGTATGTAGCGTAACGCCCTTTTTTCTCTCGCTCTTCCTTCCTCCCATCAGCGCTCCCTCTCTTCGGCTGGGGCTGCAGCTCCCTCGCTCACTCCCTCTCTCTCTCCCATCCCACTTGCACGTGTTCATCTGTCCGCCCATCTGTTCGTCTGCCGTGTGGCAACACTCTCACCTTACCTCTTATAGGCAATACCTTAATGTTTCACCAACAGTTTAGCCGTTTTATTTTAGCTGGCAAGCTGAAGACTCGATGGGTATCTATCGCCGCATTAGACACTCCATCAACAAAAGGATCAGCCTTTTGTCTGTGATCCAGATCAGCCTCGACTCAAATGCCCCCGCAGGACTGTGGATTTAAAATTGGGACACTTTTACTGGATTATTCGTGGGCGGGGCAGCGTTTTTAACCCGTTCCCTTCCACCTGTCCGCTTTAAGAAGCCCTCAGTGTTTCGCTGTCTGACTGTAATAAAAGGATTTTCTCCGTCGTTGTTCCCAGGTCATGATTCCCAGCGTTAAACTGGACTTCAGCTACGTTCAGGCCAAATGCGGCTCCCTGGACAAAATCCAGCACGCGGCGGGGGGCGGAAACGTGAGTCTTCAGTCGTACCAGAAGCAGCCGGTCTTCCACCATGCGTCCGTGGATCTAAACTCATGTCCATCTGTGCAGGTCCAGATCCAGTCCAAGAAGGTCGACGTGAGCCACATCACCTCCAAATGTGGCTCCATGTCCAACATCCGCCACAGGCCAGGTGCATCACGGGACTCAGCACGTTGTTGTTTGCTCGTCCTCGGGTTCCCACAAAGCAGAAAAAGAAACGTGACTCTTCTCTGACAGAAGACGTTAGAGGACGGACAGTAAAAGTGTCGACATTAAGAGATTTAAACTCAGCGAGAGACAATCGAGCTCCCTGAAGAAGTTTGGGATCTCATTTAAACAGGATTAGAACAAAGGCTGACAGCCTCCTGGTGGCTGGCTGCAGTAAATAACAAACGTCATAAGTCCCGCCCACTCCAACATCAGCCAATGGATTGAGGGCCGATAAAATCCCACAAAATATTTGCCAAAGATGGTTTCCGTTATTATTTGTGTTGTAGACGTATGAATCACAAAATGCCAAATAAATACTGATGAATCGTGACAAAGACGACAGAAATAATAACAAAAGTAGCTGCTGTAGAAATAATAATAGTGATAATAGCAAATACAAAAAAAGGGAAAAAGGAGACAAAAAACAATAATGTTTGCTAAGAAATATTTTTCACACATAAGCATTAAATTTACAAATATAATTAAAAATTATCGATTTGTCAACATGCGTCAATTCTGAACATTTGAAACCGTTTTGATACAAGTCTTCCACAGTATCGGAATTAACAGCTGTGCGAATACGCTATTGTAGACAAACAAATTTTATTATGTTATGGCCTTTTTAAATATATCTTCCAATAGATATCTCAATATTGTGGTATCGACAATCAAAGTTAGAAATTCTAGGGATCAGATTGTTCTTATCGTGGTGATTATTTTCTCCTGATCAGGGTGGAGTTAATCATCACCATCCATCTCTGCATGTTTGTCCTATCTTGTGTTCTCATAATTCTGGTGCTGAAATGCTACTGAAGGCTTCGCTTGGTCTCTGAGATGTGATCATACAAATATTGATATCATCTTTTCTTTGAAATTACCTCAAAACTGCAAAACATTAAAAACCTCCAGCTAGTTTCCATCTTCTTCAGCTTCCATGTTTAAAGAAAATATCATGATATGAATATTAAATAATGTCGGTACCTTTAATCACTAGGACATTTACAGGCCTGTAGAATGAAGCGTTATTGATCATTTCACTCAGATTTATGATGATCCAGTGTGTTTGTTTGCCCTGAGCGCAGGCTCGCAGGCGACTGACGCTTGTCTTCTCCGTCTCGTCCACCAGGCGGAGGCAACGTGCGCATCGACAACGTGAAGCTGGACTTCAAGGAGAAGGCCCACGCCAAAGTCGGCTCCCTGAGCAACACCAGCCACATGCCGGGGGGAGGCAATGTCATGGTAAAAAAAAAAAAATGAACAACAATAAACACGCCTTCCTCAGCACACAAAGTGTCTGTCGCTGCGAGAGCCTGACCCAACGCTCGTCTCCCGCCAGATCGAGAGCCACAAGCTGTCGTTCCGGGAAACAGCCAAGGCACGGGTGGACCACGGTGCGGAAATCATCGTCACCCACTCGCCCGGGGTGGAGACGGGGGGTACCTCTCCTCACCTGTCGTCCGCCGGCAGCATCAACCTCCTGGAGTCGCCGCAGCTCTCCACGCTGGCGCAGGACGTCACTGCCGCCCTGGCCAAGCAGGGATTATGAGCATACTGTGGGGAAAAAAATGAGTCCACGAGCCATCGATTTCATCCGCTCTCCTCCACTGACCCCCCCCCCCGCCAGCACCCGGATCTCAAAAACTGAATTCCAACATGATTCCGAAACCCCGCCCTTTCACCTGTTATACACTCACATATGGACTTTTCTGTTTTTAGATAGGCTGAACGGTAAAAAAGTTCGAGTGGATGTGTTTGTGCACGAAGGTTTTAAGATTGTACAGTGACTTTCGTTTCTCTTTAAGTGTGAAAAGCATCACATTCCACTCGTTCGATGTAGGCGAGACTCGAGCAGAGAGCCCATTCGGGATTCACGTGGCACCGAATGCAAAAATATAACCGCTAGATGCTAAACGCTAGTCTGTAAAAAAAAACACAACCGCGCGAGAGACTTGAGTTGGGGAAAAAGAACGAGCGACGAGAAGACGTGAATTTATCTGTTCTGGTTTCCTGCGATTTGTGCTGTGTTCTCTTGTTACGTCTTCTTTTTCTATATGTCAGCGTAGTGGAAGTGGTTGCAGTTTTATACGTCCCCCCTTGTGGCTGCACTGGCTAGTTAGCACTTAAACGCTGCAGTTGTGTCGAGTTCAGGCGCTAAAAGCTTTTACGTAGCTGTTTTCTTCTTGGGCTGCTGTTTTTGTTTGGTTTTTGATATTAGCTCTGTTATGCCGGCGTGGCAAATAAATAAATTAGATCACATAACCCTTCAGTGTGAGCGCAGAAGGCCGCAATACGTTCAAGGCCCCTCTGAGAGCGTCCAAGAATGAAGACATTACGGTGAAAGAGCGGCATCTTTGGCCTCTAGGAGAGCGACCGAACAAGCAAAGAACGGGGGGAGTTAACTTCAACTTGCAGTTCTTAGAATCCAATAAAAAAAGAAACGTTGTGAAACTCCTCCTCCTCCTCCCCGATGTTGCCGAAAGTTGCCCCTCCAGTGTGTTTCCGTGCTCCCTCTCTCCCCCACTTTGCCTGTGTAAGTGTATTTAAAAGACCATGTAGATGTGTGTGCACACTTTTCCGATGTTTGAGACGTACTGATGACTAATGCTCCTCCCACAGGGTGGCGACAACAGAAATAAAGACACCTAAAAACTGGTTTTGTTCACGTCTCGTGTGTGAGTTGTCTGGAAAGTTTGCTCAGAAAGTGTCAAATGACCCCTGTTTTCAGTTTGAGGCTCTGAAATGTCACGAAATGCACCTTTTGTTGAAAATTTCTCCAGCGGTTCGCTGGCGAGGACCATTTAGCTCGATGAGGGCCGAGGCAATGTTGTTGGAACGGAACAAATCTACTTTTTAAGTTTTTCTTTGGCAATCTCCTAAAAATAGACCATGTCTGCGACATTTGGTCAACAGCAGGAAGAAGGAAACACTGTCGGCGGCTGTGGCTCAGATGGTAGAGCGGTCGTCCAGTGATCGGAAGGTTCCCAGTTTGATCCCAGACCCTGCAATCAACGTATTGAAGTGTCCTTGAACAAGACACTGAAACACAAATTGCCGCTGATGCTGAGCCATCAGTGTGTGAATGGTTAATGCTCCTGATGAGCAGGTGCCACCCTACAACCTCGTCACTGCCACCAGCGCATGAATGTGTGTGTGAATGGATGAATGCAAACCTGTGGTGTAAAGCACTTTGAGTGGTCAACAATGACTAGAAAAGAGCTACATACTGTAAATACAGGACATTTCTACGGTTTTTCTCACTCACTGAGCAGTTCTTGATCTATGGTCTAACGAAATGCTAAGCTAGGCTAGGCTAATGAGCATCGAGATGTTGTAATGTAATATAATTTTTTTTTTTTAAAAGCCCCTAAATCTCATGTCGCCATTTTCAATGTCTCCAAAATCAACTAATGAATACAAACTAGATTTAAATCATACTGCAAAAGTCACACATCAAATGCAACTGCAAGTGAGGAGAGAAAACGGGGTAAAGAAGAAGACATAAATTGACATTCAGAGCTTCTTCTGGGATGTATTGTAAGTGAAGGATGCATAGAATTATAATAAGGATAATACAGTCAGTTACACGTTGGCCTACAACATTATTCTAAACACGCTTCTTTGGATATTTGTGCAGGAATTCTCTTACAGAGGAAGCTGAAGGTGCCTCATGGAGGACAAAGGAGTGCAGAATAGTGTGACAAAGTGAAGAACACATGGCATGCCATCTCTTTATTCTTATTAAAGGCTGCAGGATTGTCTCTTATTTCAGTAATAATAACACACACAGCTCCATCGGCGGCGTTTGAAAAGCTCTGACTCATCTGATGACCTTTCGGTTCCTCCATTCATCTGGCCACCTAGTGCTCTCCAGGCTGAGCCTACACAAGCCCTGTCTCGCACAGCCTTGATTAGATGATGCCGGGCTGCGTTAGTGTCAGTGTCTGAGGCTCTGTGGGGAGACGGTGCCGCTTTCAGCCCGGTTTCTCAGGTGAGCTCTGCTTTCTTTTACCTGCCCGGACTCGGACTCAGACTCAGACTAGGAGTCTGCTGGGTGCCAAAATCTACGACCATGTTTAAATTAGACGGTGTATTTGGGACATGGTGTTAGTTTGAGTACCATGTTTGTCAGAAGTTACAATAACAGACATCTTCCTGCACAACTTTCAGAACAACTTTTAAGTGCTTGTACTTTACCTGAATATTTCCATTTTCTGCTTCCATTCAGTACATTTTGGAGACAAATATTGTACTTATAAACCACTGCAAAGCTTCTTGTTTATTAGTTTCCCTTATGTTGCAGATTACAAGCTGCATCAGAAGTGAAATTGTGTGTTTTTCAAAATATTTATCAGATTAAAAAAAAAAGCAAAAGAATAATCAAAATAATTGTGGAAAAATTACCAGCTTCTGATAATTGACTGAGCCATAGTATATAAATATAACATTTTAACTTGTACTTTAGTGGTCTTTGAGTGGTCAACAATGACTAGAAGAGCACTATATAAATACAGGACATTTACCTTTTACTTGTTTAATAAAAATGCACCTTTTTCACGGTAGGTTTCCACTCAGTGTTACCAGACACCTGTAGTAACGTTTTGAGCATAGCTAGTGCGAGAAATGGTGTTTATTTCCAACATTTTCACTTGCCCCATGCTGTTGTATTGTCCAGCTAATAGTTCCTAGCAACTGTACTCCACACTGGGGTAGTTTTCAAGAAAAAAAAAAATTTATTTGTGACATTTTTGAGCCTAAAATTTTGGGAAGCAAGCAGGTGAGAACGAGCCTGATCCTGCACAAGGCAACAGATTAATACTTTTTTTTTTTTTAAAGTGTGAGATTCCCTGTCTGCTAACATATAGTATAATCAAATTTGTGTAAAAGTTGGTGTGTAATCACCTTAAAAACGGCTCGAAAACCCGTTTGTATACCACCGTGGGCACCGGAATATGACCAATGAAGAAGACACCTCGCCATTACTGGCGTCACATCCCGCTGCAGCCCTGGATCAACCAGAAATAAATGTCATAAATGTTACCTCTGTTGCCGACGGCTTCGGGCTGCAGCTGGAAAGTACTATAGAAGAAAAATCAGTCCGCTGGAAGAAACCTGCACTACGCCGATTGGAGGATCACACGTCTGCATCAACACCAGAAAAAAAGCGAAGTCATCGACAAAGAAGCTAAGGTGGGACGTCATAGACAGTTTAAGGGCCTGGAGAGGGAGCGGCCGGTTGGTTGCATTCTACGATTTCACCGTTAGAGGCCGCTAATTTTCCACACTGCGGATCTTGAAATCGGTGGTCCAGCTGATAACTTCTTGTACAATTTTTATCATCCAGAGACCAATATCAGAAGTTTGGAAAGGGTCATTTCACTTTTGAATAGCAGCTCTCACAGGGAACACCTGAGTTTACCCTGAGCTGAATATAAATGTGTGTTTTTGATTAAATGCGTTTCGCTCTTGTTCGAAAGGGGCCTCTTGCGATTGTGATGAACGTGGGCCACGAAAACGAAACATCACTGCAGATAAATCAAATGAAGCGAAGTGTCCATTAAGTTTTGGACAGCTGACGGCCACTTTGCTAGCGACGGTTTGAATTTTTAAATGTGAAAAAAACCTGAACTGTCCTTTCTGCTCCACGACATGTTCGTTTTACGGGCCTGTGTGACTCCCCCAAACAACCTGTTGACACTCAGATGGTAGTAAAACACTGCGTGTTTAAGAGCCAATCAGCTGCAGCTGTGCTGAAACCAGAGCGCTGTCTGCTTCTACACCTCTCTCTCTCTCTCCCTCCCTCTCTATCTCTATCTCTCTCTCCCTAACTGTCCTTTCTGCTCCACGACATGTTCGTTTTACGGGCCTGTGTGACTCCCCCAAACAACCTGTTGACACTCAGATGGTAGTAAAACACTGCGTGTTTAAGAGCCAATCAGCTGCAGCTGTGCTGAAACCAGAGCGCTGTCTGCTTCTACACCTCTCTCTCTCTCTCCCTCCCTCTCTATCTCTATCTCTCTCTCCCTCCCTCTCTATCTCTATCTCTCTCTCCCTCCCTCTCTATCTCTATCTCTCTCTCCCTCCATCCCCCTCTCTCTCTCTCTCTATCTCTCTCTATCCCTCTCTCTCTCTCGCTATCCCTATCTCTCTCTCTCTCTCTCGCTATCCCTATCTCTCTCTCTCTCTCGCTATCCCTATCTCTCTCTCTCTCCTCGCTCTCTCTCTCTCTCTCCCCTCGCTCTCTCTCTCTCTCTCGCTCTCTCTCTCTCTCTCGCTCTCTCTCTCTCTCTCGCTCTCTCTCTCTCTCTCGCTCTCTCTCTCTCTCTCGCTCTCTCTCTCTCTCTCGCTCTCTCTCTCCCCCTCTCTCTCTCTCTCCCCGTCTCTCTCTCTCTCTCTCTCCCTCCCTGTCTCTCTCTCCATCTCCGCTCTCTCTCTCTCTCCCCGTCTCTCCTCTCTCTCTCTCTCTCCCTCCCTGTCTCTCTCCACACGTCTCTCTCTCTCGCAGACACGCGCACTTGCAGCCATTTTACGCAGGACTCAATCATGTGGTGAGCGGAGCTCGCCGGTCACCTGGCCAGAGGAGGCAGAGGAGGCAGCCTTCCCCCGCCACCTCGTCACACGCACGGGCAGGCAGGCCGGGAGAAAATGGTGAAGAGGAAGAGCCTGGACGATAACGAGGCGGAGTGCGGGAAGGGAGTACCGTTCCCCATCCAGACCTTCCTGTGGCGGCAGACCAGGTTAGCGTGCTAACAGGTGGTGCGGTGGGCGGCCGCCGCCATGCGCCGTTTCAAACGGAGCAGGAAGGAAGGAGGTGCGACTGATTGTTTTCGCTGCTTTGACGCGTCTTTCTTCTCGTTTTCAGCGCGTTTCTGCGTCCCAAATTGGGGAAACAGTATGAGGCGTCTTGTGTGGTGAGTCCTCATGATGTGCGTGATGCTCGTCACTAATCTGTTTTCACCTTAATGCACCTGCAAATCTGCTGCGGGGGCTTTGAATTGTGCATTTAGTAAATTAGTCCCCCCCTGCTTCCTGTTATTACCCAGGAGCCCTTTGGAAGCTCATATCCTTAATGATGTTGTTTTTCCAGACCTGTGTGGGGACAGAGCTGCCCCTGTCTCTCACAGGCGCCGCCCTGCTGGGGGAAATGTGGGAGATTTAGCTAGTCAAAGAAAGAGGTTTCACTTCCAGGCTGATGGTCTCTCTCTCTCTCTCTCTGGCCTCCTCCCCAGTCCTTCGAGCGGGTGCTGGTGGAGAACAAGCTCCACGGCTTGTCGCCGGCCCTGTCCGAGGCCATCCAGAGCATCTCCCGCTGGGAGCTGGTCCAGGCGGCCCTGCCTCATGTCCTCCACTGCACCTCCATCCTGCTGTCCAACAGGAACAAGCTGGGTGAGGAGCACAGAACAGAACACAAAGCATCTCGTTTCCAAGATGTGGTTGACCTTTAATAACCTTCAGAGAAGCCTGCTAATGTCTGAACAGAAGTGGAAAAATCACTGCAACAGCTGGCGCTCACCCTTAACCCCTGACCTCCGACAGGCCACCAGGACAAGCTGGGCGTGGCCGAGACCAAGCTGCTGCACACGCTGCACTGGATGCTGCTGGACGCCGCCCAGGAGTGCAACCACGAGCCCAGCCTGGGCCACGGCTGGTCGGCGGGCAGCAGCGGCAAAAAGCTCCCTGCCGGAGGAGGACGAGCACGCCCGCACCAAGCTGTTCCACAAGAGCATGTCCACGGTGGAGCTGTTTGTGTTCCTGTTTGCGCCGCTCACTCATCGGATTAAGGTCCGACACGCTCTCCGTCCTGCTGTTTGGTTATTGATCTGTGTCAATGCAAACTGAGGAAAGGGCCGGGCTGCAGTGCTCCCAGGGCCCCTCTGGGAGTCCTGACTGAACAATAAATCAGTGTATTTAGTAAACGTTCGTGTCACAGCAGCAAAACACTCGGAGAGAATCCAAGCTGATGATAACTTCATTCCTACATCTTATTATGGCTGAGCTGTGCGCCTTAGGCCATATCGTGATACAGTGTGTATGTTGCGATATTTGTATTGAAAATAGTATTTAAAAAAACTAAATATTTTTACCATACACCTTGATATTGATACTGCAACAATATAGTAGGAATGCCTGTTGGTAATTTGACAAAATGTTAACATAAAGGGGGAAAAAAATCACCTAATTTCTGCTTTAAAACCAGGAAAAGACAATATTTATCTGGATATATCAGGATTTAACCAGTGTCACACAATTTTATTGTAATGCAGCCTTTCAAATGAAGAAAAGGTCAACACTCATATCGCGATGAAACAATTTCCAAAATCTTGGACAACATATATTCCCATATCACGATAACAATAGTTCTCATATCGCTCAGCTTTACAGAGTCTTGTTTTGTTTGGCTTCCTGAGGATGTTTGTTGAATGGACAAAACCGCTGCTGCTCTTAAAATGTGTCGTTTACCAGGAATCAGATCTGACCTTCCGACTGGCCAGCGGCCTGGTGATATGGCAGCCCATGTGGGAGCATCGGCAGCCCGACATCCCTGCCTTTACCGCACTCATCAAACCCGTCAGGAACATTGTGACAGGTGTGGCGGGGCTTCCTCGCAGTCATAAACCAGCTCTAATCTATTTCTGTTTGCTCATAATTAAGACGTGTAATCTGCCGTCCGCCTGTCTCAACAGCCAAGCGGAACTCCCCGGTCAACAACCAGTGCAGCCCCGGCGGATCCGGCAACCCGGGTCCCACGGTGAGTGGTCCTGTCGGGCCAGGCTCCGCTCCCCCCGTTGTCATAGTCATTAGCGTGGTTAGCTCGGGTCAGCAGTTAAACCTGACTCTGACCTCAGAGCCTGTAATTGTCAGGAACCGTCTTTGTGCCTGTCCATCACCCGCAGGGGTTCCAGGTGGTCTGCGAGGCCGCCCAGTCGGACTCCTCCTCCCCGACGGCCGGAGAGCAGAGCTGTCGTCGCGGTAACTCGGTGGAGAAAGGTGGCCCTTCCCAGCAACCCCCGCCGGTCAAAGGCCCTTCCAAGAAAAAGTGAGCGTTGATCGATGTAGTCTCCAGAAGCTTTGAGACCGGATTGATTGATTGACAGGAGGAGGTGAAACTGTGGGAAACAAAGCAGCAACTCAAGTCAGGTTTATTCACACAACCCAGAATTATGTGTGTTTCGTAACAAGTCAGGCCAAATAGGTCACCAGCTGTCTTAAGACACATAAAAAACAATATGTAAGCAAAAAGAGAGCAGATATGATATCGATAAGGTGTTTTTACGTTCAAAACATTAACAAAACATTACATCGTTTATGGTGTTAAAGCAGCCGGACGTTTTGGAGCTCTGATGTAATAAGAAAAATGCTGAGTAATTTAACTTCTCTCACAAGCTGATGCATTCATTTTGATGAAAGTGTTGACATGTTGTTTGGTTGTTGCTCCGTTGGACGCACCCTTGCTTTAATGTGGCTTAGGGTCAGTTTCATCCCTCCTCTGAGTGGATTTCTAACTTGTGACTCCGCCCACATTAAAAATTGTTTGCGTTCTCCATGTTACGATGGCCTCGAAGTGGCTGATTGCCTAAGACTCCTTCAGTGTGACACGTGCACAGCTAGCATGTTTGGCAGTAACAGTTGCCAGGTTTTGAAGACGTCAGCCGTCGGTGGCAGTTTGACGGAGGTAGACGGCGTTTTGCTCGTCACGCTCAGAGTGGCAAATGAGTTCATCGAAATTAAAAATTGTGGCAACGATGTCTCGTTCCAGACGTCAGTAGAGTAGGTACTACAGTCTTCATCTCTCTGTGGATGATAGGCTAGCTAGTTATAATACGACATGATATCGTATGATATGTTTTGGACAATCATGTATTCCGATAGCTAAATAAGCTCTATGTGTTGGTCGAGGGAAGGAAAGTAGCTCCTGCATGAAACAGTTGGGTTTCCGTAGCTGCGTTGTGCTACATGCAAGCGGGTTGATAACATCTAAAAATACTGAAAGTTGTGGTTCACATGAAAGGAAACTGCAGAAATTGAGGAAAAATCCTGCACTGAAACTGGATCTTGACGCTTCCTGTCGCTTCATAAGGATCAGTATGACTCCACGACCTGTTTATGTCGCAGAAGTGGGCGAGCTGAAGCAGTGCGGAAGGGATTTATAAGTGACCCACGCTGACACGGGGCTGGTGTCATCATCTTGTTGATGGTTAAACGTGTATCCTGCGGCGGCAGCAGCGGCACAGCACGCTCCGCTGGCTTACGAGAGCTACTGAATGAGAACAGCTCCTCCTTCCCCTGAGTAATGCGATACCCGAAGCGAAGCTGTCTCCTCTGTCCCTGCACACGTGTGCCCACAAGAGCGGGGTAATTACGCCGAAGTAATGTGCTCCATGTCTGACGCCGGAGAGGGAGTGTCCCTCGCCCGGTGCCACGGCTCGGGGCTTTGCTGGCGGCAAAGCGCACGCAGCAAAATATGAGTCAGATTTTCATCCGCATGATGTCTGTCATCACTCAGCAGCGAGCGCAAGGGGCTGAGAGTCACTCCAGAGGGCGAGTGACTGACGGCGAGTTAAAATGGGCCCAGATCCCCTCCCCCGAGCTGGTTATAGCCCCAAACGCTCGAGCACCAAAGGATTTTTGAGCGGTCACATGGTCACGCAGGCAGGAAGGGGGAGCTTTATCCCCCATTGTTTCGCAGCACATTCAACAATGGCAGATTAATTGCTCTTTTCGTGTCGGCGGTGGGAGTCTAAAGTTCCTCATTGCGCAGGGAGAGGATGTGAGAATCTCTTCCAACCAAAAATTACCCTCCCAATGCACCTCTTTTCCATTTTCCCATCAACTCAAGACATGATGAGATCGGTCCCGGTGATTAACGCGGCTCACTCATGCTGCGGCGCCGCCGATGCTGAGGCAGTTTCCCTGGCAACCGGCGGGCTGCTGCATCGCTGTCGTCACCCGGTCTCCGTGACAACCTGACACAACAGCAGCGGCAGGGGCAGAGCAAGACGGATACATGATCCAGCCTCGCTCCGCCGTCCGCTCAGAGTGATTCATGTATACATCGACCTCTTCCTGCTCCATTTATCACACCAGCCAGGATTAAATGCCCCCTCCCTCCCTCACGCCGTATCAATACGTTTCTCCGTGGTGTGTGTGTGTGTGTGTGTGTGTGTGTGTGTGTGTGTGTGTGTGTGTGGGGGGGGGGGGGAATCTCATGGTGTTTTTAAGGTCATGCTAATTGCCACCGATGTACACTCTGCAGCTCGCCAAGCGGCGACCTTCATTCAGGCTTATTTATAGTGGACTCACGTAGGCTCAGTCTCCCTCCCTGCCCGCTGCCGCTCTCCAAATAATGCTGGAGGGGGGCTCTGCTTGTTTACCAACCCTCCTTCGATGCATTATTAATGAAGCAGCGTGAGGGGAGCTGATTACAAGCTAATATCGCAGGAAAGGCCGTTGTGTGACTGCATGAAAATGGCTGAAATTGCAGGCGAAACTCATTTAATTTCCATTATTGCTGATTTAGAGCGGTAATGGACGACTTTTCTTCCCTCAAGCGTTTCGCAGTGGTGCTGCTAACGGCCTGTTTCCTGTCCAGAGATGACGCAGCTGTGGGAATTCCAGCTGGATGTAGACGCTCTGGTTTCAGTGATTGGCTAAAGAGTAGGCAGGTCTCGTTCAGTGATCCAGAAGAAAGAACGCTGGTTTTGAACCCTCTTAGTTCCTGGCGGTGATAGGAAAAGCATACCAACAGGGGGACAGATTTCACATTAAAATTGGCCTTAGAGGCTCACTGTCATGGTTTTCCATTACATTTATTCTTGTGGTCGCACTGGTTCGGTTTAGGTTAGAGCCCGACCGATAGATCAGTTGGCCGATATTGGCCTTCTGGGGGGATTTCTGATTAAGTTTCCAGTGAAGGTCACTGATTCAGTGCACAATTTATTTATTGTCTTAAATGACTTAAGACAATAAAGGTTCCTTCTTAATTTGTAAAAATATTCTGCGTCAGGTGAATATCTTTGTCACAAATGTTTGATAATATGCACAAACGTTTGCATATATCATCCAAATACTCCTCCTGCCTCTATAATACAGTCACGGTTAAGGTTTGGTGTAAAAATAACTAAAAACATACACTAACACATGTTGTGTCCGCTATTATTTAAAGATTAAAGTGGTGAGGAAATAAGAGTGGGTTTCTCTGTCCCGTTTCTTTCCAGGACATCAGCCCCTGCTGGTCTGCCAACCTCCCTGGCCCAGCGAGCACGCTACGCCACCTACTTTGATGTGGCGGTGCTGCGCTGCCTGCTGCAGCCTCACTGGACCGAGGAGGGCGTGCACTGGGCCTTGATGTACTACCTACAGCGTCTCAGGCAGATCCTGGAGGAGAGACCAGAGCGCGTCCCGGAACCATTGGTCCCGCCCCTGTCGCGGCCACGCAGCAGCTCCATGGTGGCCGCCACGCCTTCGCTGGTCAACACCCACAAGACTCAGGTGATGTTGGGCAGGCGGAGGAGGAACCTTGTGTCCGTGCAGCTCTGAACGTTTCTTTATCTGCATTATCTGCTGTGTTTTGCAGGATATGAGTCTGAAATGCAACGAAGAAGGGAAGTCTCTTAGTACGGAGACGTTTGCCAAGGTCTCTCTGACCAACCTCCGTCGACAGGCGGTCCCCGACCTGGCCTCTGATCTGGGCATGAACATCTTCAAGAAGGTCAGAGCAACACACCCAGATGCAAACCTGCTAATTACCTCTGCCGACAAAGTTGGAGGTGGTCACATTTTCACCCGTGTCCATTTGTTGATTGGTTGGCTTGTTTGTTTGAAAGATTACAATGTACTTGCCCAATTTCAGTAAAATCTTCTCCCCAAAAAACATTGAAATTGAGAGATCCAAGTGGTGTCAATTTGTAGCTGACAGAAAGGGGCAACACATGATTAACTTTTGACCTTTTCAAGGTCAAAGGTCAAGGTCCCTAAAACTAAACTCGCTTTCAGCCATTTTTCCCAGATGAATTGACATAGAGAGGTCCAACTGTCATCATTTGGCACTCTAGATGGTTAATTCCTGGTCTTTCAAGATTACAGGCCAAGAACACTGAATTCATACACATTTTTGGGACATATCTCCAGAAGGAACTGACATAGAGAGGTCCAACTGGTATTATTTGGCACTCTAGATGGTTAATTCATGGGCTTTCAAGATTACAGGCCAAGATCACTGAATTCATACACATTTTTGGGACATATCTCCAGAAGGAACTGACATAGAGAGGTCCAACTGGTATTATTTGATACTCTAGATGGTTAACTCATGGGCTTTCAAGATTACAGGCCAAGATCACTGAATTCATACACATTTTTGGGACATATCTCCAGAAGGAACTGGCATAGAGAGGTCCAACTGGTATCATTTTGTAAATGATCCCAATTTCCATCATATAGCCAGCACCAGCTGGCTCTGCTGTTCATGTGTGACCTGTCAGGTGGCGCCAACATGTACTCTTGTTCAGACTAAATGACCTAAACCTAAAAAGCCCAAAACAAACCCTAATACCAGTCTGGTAGAAACTGTTGGGGAGCATGTTTTTGTCGGAAATTTACATGCTTTGGTGGAGGTTTGCACTCTCTGAGTGCTCTCTAGTTTTGTCTTGAGTAGGTTTTGTCAGTTCTGATCTAGAAAAAAAATGTTGTTTACAGTTTAAAAACCGGCGTGAGGACCGTGAGAGGAAAGGCTCCATCCCCTTCCACCATACAGGGAAGAAGCGCCAGCGCCGCATGGGGGTGCCTTTCCTGCTCCACGAGGACCACCTGGACGTCTCGCCCACGCGCAGCACCTTCTCCTTTGGCAGCTTCTCCGGCCTGGGCGACGATCGCCGGGCTCTGGACCGCGGCGGCTGGCAGGCCACCATCATGGGTAGGCACGGCGAGAACAGATAGCATGCCACCAGCTGGCGGTCTCGCTTCCTCTCCTCTAATCTCCCATCTGGTGAGTCAGAGGATGGTGTCTAGATGTGGCTGTTGGCGAGGTTTCGAATTAGGTCAGTCCATTAACATCCATGTTTCTTATTAGCTGTCACGGACAAGTGTGATTAAAGCTCCCTTAAGGCACAAAGACGGTTTATATCATCCAGAGTGAGCATCTCCATCCCATGAACCCACTGCACTGCTATAAATCCAGTTTGCTTCAAACCGGCTCCGCTCGCACGACGAAACCTTTAATAACGCCACGGACTTTGCTGCGATTTACCTGAATGTGCCTAATCTGTGCCTCACCTTCCAGGCAAATTCACACGGAGAGGCAGCACCGACACCGCCGCGGACGCCGACAGCCTGAGCGCCAAGCACTCTCACTCGCACCACTCCCTGCTCAGAGACGTGCCCGACCACTCCAACAGCCACAGCGACAACACCGTCAAAGAGGGTGAGGAGGCCGCCGTGCCGGGCTCGTCTGCTCACAGTAACTGTGGACACAGGAAAAAAAAAAATGCTAGAATAAGGCAAAAGAAAAAAAGCATAATTAAGTTGTTCTTAGATTTTACTAAAATAAATTAAAGGATAAATTACATAGTAAATTTAGTAGTCAGTGTTTTAATTTGTAATAAGAAGAGGAGCCCCCCCCGCGACCCCTAACGGGATAAGCGGTAGAAAATGAATGAATGAATGAATATTCAAAAAACATGA
>KV751405.1:1234123-1246211 GCA_001698575.1 Mola mola
CTCCTCTCTGTTTCTCTCTCTCTCTCCCTCTGTTTGCCCGTTTGGTGTCGTGTCTTAGTGTCTGGTCTGATCTCTACCATTCTCCATGCCAGCCCCGCCGGTCCGCCGCCTGCCACGCTCTATCAGCCTGAATGTTTTGGTTTTTTTTCCCAACACGTCAGCGTCTGGTCCTTCAACGCACCGTTTCCTTGACCAACAATCCGCCGCAAAGGGTTCTTCCGAAAGGCTTATTTGAATCAATGTCAGTTGCGGCACTTTAAAGTCAAACTGTGGTATATTTATCGGAAATAATCATCCTTTAACCAATAAAAAGCGGGATTGATGAGCTCGAACTTTCATTTCAAGCTCCACTTGTGCCAGTTTGCTAATGATAGCTATAGCTAGCAAATTTTGTGCTAATTCCATTCTTTAAGTAACTTGCTCTTTCATCAGTGGCTGCTATAATAAAAAAGTACCCAAAACTACTATCAGAGTACGAGTAAAGATATAAATATGAGTAAAAGTCACCCATGTGTGTACTACCGTACAGGAGCCCTAAAAGGCCATGGCTGAAACCTTTAATTTCCTCTGTTTTTCGGTGATAACGAGAAGTATTTTATTTGTTTTCCCCATATCACGAGATAATTATCAGTATCACACGGTCACAACAGTTAATTTCCCAAGTTAACTAGATAAATTAACGTGACCTCAAAACAAAGCTGCCATTACTGCTGTATTACTACAAGCCTTTTTCAGCCTGTGTCAGGCCTTGATTAAGATTAAATTGATGTGCACATCAGTTATCAGTTCAACAGTTTATACTGGGTCATATACAGCTGCAACTGGTAAATCCCGTCTTCTCAGGAAAACAACAGCCGTTATCTCATGATAACCACAAAATTGTCTCCTGGTCTCAGGGAAACAAATTTGCCTCGAAATGTTTCACTCATGGCCTTTGAGTGCTTCTGTACTGATTGACAAAAAGCCTTAAAGTATCTGATTTTAAGAATTTTTATGGTAAAAAATGTACTTGTCAAATGTACTGTCAAAAGTAAATTTACATATATTTACATGTATGCATTATACTTTCTACTATAAGTCAAATCTTTTTATCATCTAGTCTCATAATCATTATTTTATATAATCCCTTTTAGAATTAAGACAGCGTTGATATAAAGCAACATAACAGTAAAATCTATATGGAGTTAGATTAGTCTCAAAAATCCAACACATCTGATTGGCCACAGATTTTTCCTGCATTTCCGGAGCCACACGCACAAATACAGTGAAGTTCACGAACCACAAGCAATCACAAGTTTGTATTTAAAAAAGTAACAACATACATGTATGTTTCTGATGAAAATAGCTATTTTTAAACACAAACGTGGATATCCATTATTATTGGATATCCATTAGTGTGCCTTAGAAATACATTTGCGAACCTTATTAATTTAAATTCCGTTTTTTTTTTTTTTTTTTTGGTTTGTTTTTTTTATTTTATTAATGGAAGTATGAGAAATATATCAGTGGAGAGATTCATTTACACATAAATCCACAACTGCATTTGTGGATTTTGAGACTGATCTAACTCCATAAATATAAAGACGACAGAGAACAGAAGAAAAAGTAAAACGGATGACTGTACGGGAGCGGACCCGGACGCAAACGCAAATCCAGCTGATGTTTCATTTATCCCCTTATCTTAAGCTGTTTAGTAAAGCTCTCCAATCTATTGATGATAATGTTAGATTCAATAGAATCAGTGTCCTTTGTGAAAATAGATTCATTTAAAAATGCACCACTGGTGCTCTGATGCAGCAAAATGTGATGGAGCAGAAGTTTAAAGTGGCAGAAAATGGAAATAATCAAGGACCTCAAAATTTTGTTGACATTAAATTTTATGGGAAAAAAAAAGTGCATATTTTTCACCTCTAAAACTTTTAAAGCTTTATTTAAAATTTCAGAGTCAGTCATAAAATGCTGCACATTGAAAACAAAGAAGAAATATACTTGCAAGCAGGCTAATTTTATCCTAAATTGTGAAATAAATTGTACCATGAGGTGTAAAAATCCCTATTTTTCCCCAAAGAGCAGCTCAGGTAGAACCTTTCTCTTCCTCTGCAGCTGTGTGTCATTCCGTCCTCCCCAGCTGTGCCTCCAGCAGTGAAACCCCTCTTCCTCTTTCTTCCACTGGGAAAAGAGCAACGAACCATCTTTCTAGCGCAGAGCTGCGCTTCCCTCCAGCATGATGCCGTCGGCGCTCTCTCCGTCTTTTCTGTGGTGACGTCTGGTGGTATTTTCCGATGCCTGTGTCGAAAACAAAACGGCCTGCGTACGACTTTCTTCCGTACGGCCGCGGTTATGCTTGTTAAATCCTGTTTTTGAGCTCTGGAAATGCCGGGATTTTTCTCCCCTCCCGCGCCTCTCTGAGAATTGACAATTCCAAGTGTAACCGCCGCCGACGGCTGTGTGTCCACCTCTCACTCGGCTCCATCTGTCGATGGCTCTTCTTTGCTTCTCGTTGACTGTCAAAAGCCAAAAGTGTGTTTCTAAAAAAAACAAAAAACAGGCCCTTCACTCGCTCTGTTATGCTCTCTTCTCCTTTCCTGTACTTGTGATGTCATGTCCTGTAGGACCTCACGGTTTTCAAGAGCGCCTGGCAGCCAGCCAGGAAGCCATGAAGAACAAGAACGTGGTGAACTTGGGAGCCATTCGACAGGGAATGAAGCGCTTCCAGTTCCTGCTCAACTGCTGCGAGCCGGGAACCATCCCGGACGCCTCCATCCTCGCCGCCGCTCTGGACCTGGTACGGTTACAGGAGCCGCACCTCTTCGGGTTTTTGCGATTTTCAGTCCTCAGTGTTCTTTTGGCATCTTCCAGGAAGCGCCGGTGGTGGCCCGGGCCTCGCTCTTCCTGGAATGCGCCCGTTTTGTCCACCGCTGCAACCGTGGCAACTGGCCGGAGTGGATGAAGGGCCACCACGTGAATATCACCAAGAGGGGCCTGTCCAGGGGCCGGTCCCCCATCGTGGGCAACAAAAGAAACCAGAAACTGCAGTGGAACGCCGCCAAACACTTCTGCCAGTGGGGAGACGTGAGTTCCACCTGATTCTCCGTCTCTCAGTTTAGAGCTAGAGTGCAAACGTTCTTCTTTATTTCTTTTAAATGTGTTTCATTCGCTCAGGCCATCGGCACGAGGCTCAGTGAGCTCTGCCACTCGGATAGCGAGAGCCCGGCCAACATCCTGGGCTACATTTTTGATGAAGAGACCAAACGGAGGATGAGGAAAGAGGACGAGGAAGAGGACTATTTGGATGACAGTAAGTCAGGAGAGCCATCGGCTGCCTCTATAATATGATTTTTAGGCGTTTATTGATAAGGATCATAAGGACTTTCAGTCAGTTATTTATCATAGGTTTTAACTTTAGAATTAGCACGAATTTGGAGTTTTAATTTAATTTACAAGTCGAGTCACTTGTTATGTAAAAGTGGGCCTGAGACTTTGAGAAGCACATAAATGCACAAAATCATTGGAAACGTTTCTAAGTTGTGTCTCAATTCACTTATTTAATTTTAATTTTAATTAAGAGAAGGAAATGATATTAGAGCGGTGTTTACTTTTGAAGCATGCAAAGTGAGAATTAAAGTAAAATACAGACGGGGTTCAGTGTTGGGGGTGATGAGCTGATTTAGTGTAGCTGTCTTCAGAAAAGCCTTTAAAATGCAACTTAATGAGGATTACAGCCTAATGAAAGTTGATTTTGAGATACCAATTTAAGGTGTAAGGCCATGGGTCCTGGTGTTGCTGATATTCTGGGTTATCCTTTTGAGGGTATAGGATGGACTAAGACTTCATCCGATTCCTTTTTCAGTTATTGACTGTTTCTCAATTTGGCTTTCGAGGACTTGACCTTAACTTTCGACTTTTTAATAACATTTGACTAATATATCTAATTTTTTTTTTTTTTTTTTTTTTTTTTTTTTTTAAATCCTTTCTCTCCCCAAAGACACGGTCAATCCTACGAAATGCGGCTGCCCCTTCGCTCTAAAGATGGCTGCCTGCCAGCTGTTGCTGGAAATCACCACTTTCCTGCGAGAGACCTTTCCCTGCTTACCGCGGCCACGCACCGAACCCCTCGTGGTCAGTAGCCATTGCGTCTACTCCTAAAGCTAAGCTATGCTAAACTGATAACAACCTGTCGCGCTTTAGGATCTGGACAGCTGCCGACTGCGTCTGGACCCAGAGCTTGGCCGGCACCGCTACGAGAGGAAGATCAGCTTTGCGGGCATCCTGGACGACGAGGACGGGCACGACTCGCTCAACAGCAGCAGCCACACGCTGAAATCTGACACCACCTGTGACGACAAGAGGATGCAGGAAGCTCAAGGTGAGATGCGCCGTCGTACGCCGACGACACCGTTCAGTTCGGCGCTACCCTGCCCCGCTTATTCTCCCCGATAATTCAGATGGTCTTGCCTCCTCCCCAGCGCCCATCCGAAAGATCCGTATAGGAGGCTCCAGGCTGCTGCAGATCAAAGGGGCTCGCAGTTTCCGCATCAAGAAGGGGGGCTCCCTGTCCTCCATACGCCGGGCCGGCAGCCTCAAGAGCACCAAGCTGTCCCGGCAGGACTCTGAGTCAGAGAACGAAGACGGGCTGCTGTCACAAACACACAGCAGGGACACCGTCACCGACATAGGCAAGACACTTGTGAATGCGATATCTCAAGAACACTTTGAGGGATTTTCTTCAAACTTTGCACAAATGTCCACTCCGACTGAAGGATGTACTGGTGCGATTGTGGTAATCATAGGTCGAAGGTCAAGGTCGTAATGACCTGAAATCTTCCGAGCACAATATCTCAAGAATGCGTGGAAGGATTTTGGGACTCGAGGGTGACAACATTCTGGTCTCTACCTCCCAACCTGGCTTTGCGTTATAATTGTGTCAAACCTTTTACTGATGTGCGCGTAGTACTTATATATAAGTCGCTACTCTTTACTTCCTCTCTCAAAACACCAGCAAAACAAGACCTCCTGTTTCTGTAAAACAACAACCTCATTGGTTTTGCCAATATTCATGTTCAAACCAGCCCAGACCTTCTTCTTGACCCACCTCTCTAGTTTTAATGAGCCATGGTTGTTTTTAATTATTAGCTCTTTTCTTATATAAAATAAATGCATTTAACTTAAAATTAACCCCGACAGCGGAATATTTCCCTGTGTTTTACATATTTGTGTACCCATGTCTCCCCTTGCAGGCAGTCCATTCAGCACCAGCGAGCCCAGCATCGAACCCGAGGGCCAGAGCTCGGGAGGAACCGAGGACAACTACCACCGCAACATGTCCTGGCTCCACGTACGTCCTTTAAAACACACGCAGAACTGAATCTGCGCGGTGCTTCGGCTACCTTCGTTCACTTGGTCTCCCTCCTCTCCCCTCGCCACAGATCATGATCCTGCTGTGCAACCAGCAGAGCTTCATCTGCACCCACATCGACTTCTGCCACCCGCGCTGCTACCAGCACCACAGCCGCTCCTGCGCCCGCCTGGTCCGCGCCATCAAGCTCGTGTATGGCGAGACGGTGGACAGCCTGAGAGACGACAGCGCCGCCTCTGGTAACATCGGGGCACGAGCCAAGAAGAACAAAGAGGTGGGTCTCCCAAGCTTTTGTTTTTTTTTTTTGTTTGTTTTTCTCGCCGTTGTTATGGTGGTTTATGATGACGTCTCTGCGCTGTCAGTGCTCAGACAAGTCTTGCCTGAGGACGCCGTCCATGAAGAGGAGACCCACGGACTGCAACACGGAAGGGAAGAAGGACACTGGCATGCTCAAGTACATCCGCAACCAGGTGATGCAAACATCTTTTAAACGTTTCAGTGCTGTTTTGCATGATTTAGTTGTACTTTTATAGAAATATGTCTGGTACTATTATAGAGCGGAAGGGAACTAACTCATAAATGCATGTTACCACAAAAATCTTTTGTGGTCGAAGATTAAAACTGAGTCTCTTCCAGGTGATGAGCTTGTCTCCTGCTCCCCTCTCGCTGCTGATAAAAGCGGCCCCCATCCTGACGGACGACATGTACGGGGACGTTCAGCCGGCGGCCTGGGAGCTGCTGCTCAGCGTGGACGAACACATGGCGGCTGCTGCCGGTGAGTCGGCCCTCAGGCTGCGCTTCGGTGATCTTGGTGTCCTCTGCAGACTCCAGAAGGGCACATTTCCCACAAATTAGGTTTCTTCGTTGTCTTCCTGCTGTCACCCTTTTCTTCACGTCGTGTCCCACTTTTTACCCCCTTTTTACCCCCAGCGGCCATGTTCCTCCTGTGTGCCGTAAAGGTGCCCGACGCAGTGACCGAAATGATGATGGCGGAGTTGCACCACCAGGAGGCGTGCCAGCGCATCAACTCCGTCCTGAAGTTTTACACACTGTGGCGTTTCCGCTACCAGGTGTGGCCTCGCATGGAGGAGGGAGCCCAGCAGATCTTCAAGGTACAGTTTGACCGTATATGTTAAGAATCGTCCCACAGATCCAGGCCACCCATGTTTGTTTTTCTCTCTCAGATCCCTCCACCCAGCATCAACTTCACCCTGCCATCACCCATACTGGGCATGCCCTGCGTTCCCATATTCGACCCCCCCTGGGTGCCCCAGAACACAGGCAGCGTCCAGGACCCGATCAATGAAGACCAGTCTGTAAGTCCCAACCCCTCCTCACACACTTCGATTAATGTGCACGACTTCAGGAAGAATAAAGTTCCCAGACAGCAACGGAAATGAGTCTTGTGACATCCTGATGAATTTCTATACTGTAAATACACATTTAATAATAATAAAAAAGTAAATAAAGTACTTTACAACTAACAAAAATTATTCAATTAAAGAAGCTACAATTAGTTTGAAATTGAGAATGTAAAGCAAAAATAAAATGCAAAAAAAATATGACATGGGTCTGAATACAAGACTTAATTGGAGCCTCATAATAAAATAATATGCAGTAAAATACAGTGCAGCTTGAATCAATAAATAAAAAATTATACCCAAAAAGACTGAAAACAAGAATTAAATGCTCGCTCTCCTCTTGTTTTTGCTGGTTCCTGCCTGAGGATCTCATTTGTGTGTTGTGTTTTAATTTGTCAGATAAAATACATCAATCAGTATCATCTTTGCAATCAGAACTTTGTCTGACTTGGATGTGACATCACAACCTAGCTGATCAGGTTTGAGTAACTAGAAATAGTTAATAAAATGTTTCAGGAAAAAAAAACACATTTTTTTCATGACATTTATGTCATTTGTTCATGTTTAAAGGCAGCCAGTGTTGTGGACACACAGTTGCTCTAAAGTAAAATTGCCTTTTTATTTGTGATGCATGCTAGCATTGCAGCCATACTCTTACCCAGTGTGAAATAGCTTAAATTTTAATGGGTTGCTGATTTTCAGGTCTGGATTTTAAGTGATACGTCCATAAATTTTTATACTGGTTTATTGTAACATCCCTGCAAAATGTATGACTTCAGTGCTAAATGCCATATTTCGTCATG
The DNA here is from genome assembly GCA_001698575.1 of Mola mola. Classification (NCBI taxonomy): domain Eukaryota; kingdom Metazoa; phylum Chordata; class Actinopteri; order Tetraodontiformes; family Molidae; genus Mola; species Mola mola. The sequence goes on from KV751405.1 coordinate 1,241,644, forward strand.
CTAGCATGCTAGGCTAACTGGCTAAATTATGTGACGTAACCCTTCTAATCTTAAACTAAAGAAAAGTTTAATAAACAGGTTTATCTAAAAAAATAAAACTCACTGTTTCTCCCAATAACAAAGAACACTGAGAAAATTTAGTGGACCATAAAAAACAATCAAAAATGGCGCTGAAACAGATTTTGTTCTTTCCTTTTACTTTCTTGTCTCTTTTTTGATTAAACAGCATGATAATCAAAAAATACATGCTAGATTTTTTGACCTGTGAGCACCTGTTCTTTAATTTATCTGTCGACTGTCTTTGTTTTTAGTTCTCCACATTAATTCAGTCAGTCCATACCATAGTAAGTTGGTATTTCTGTCCAGATGTTTGTGCCAATGCATCTTGTCTCCTCAGATCATTAAAGACGGGGCGGGAAAATTGTCTCCATCCAGTGTTTCTCTTTTACCTCATTCGTAGCTGTAGGATTTTCATCCCGGCTCCGAGTTGCATCTTGACCACTCGGAGTGGCGAAGCCCTGCCTAAAACCAGCATGCACCTGACATTCGGACATTTCGTGTGTGTGTCGTGCCCATTGTGCATGGTCATTTGGATGAGAATGACTTTGCTGTGAATGTTCTCATCCTGTGTGCAGCCTGTTTGGATGTACGTATCCGTACGAGCACTCGTGTGAATGCTGTGAGGCATTTACTGTCCACAAAATACAGTAAATTCTCCAAGGTCCAACCTGAACACGCGTATTTGTGCCACATTGAAGTCCTTTCTATTCAATACCTCAACGGTGTTCTTCTAGATCGGTGCTGGCGGAGAGTTACTGTATTCGTGTGTTTTACATTCAAAAATGCTCCTAGATTAGCTGTGCATACACGTTCTCGAAAGATCCAATCTGTTCTGTATGGATATGTGTGTTCCCTCGCTCCGGATTCTCTCTGCTTCTGGGCCCGCTGTTCCTCCTTCCTCCATGCTGTCCTGTCTCGCCTCTTCCCAGAAATCCTTCTCAGCCCGGGCGGTGTCGCGCTCCCACCAGCGGGCAGAGCACATCCTGAAGAACCTGCAGCAGGAGGAGGAGAAACGGCGGCTGGGCCGCGAGGCCAGCATCATCACGGCCATCCCTGTGGCCCAGGAGGCCTGTTACGAGCCCACATGCAGCCCCCCGCCGGAGCAGGAGGAAGAAGGTGGGGCTTGTAGCCACATCAGTTAATATTACACAGTATTATGTTTATATATAGAGTTAGAGAGCACAAACCTCCACCAAGGCCCAACAGGAACCTGAATCTAAAATCGGATCTGCCACAAAGGTTAGAGGGCTCTACTTTGGGTCGTTCCCAAGTTTTGTTGAAATCCGTCCACTAGTTTTAGCTTTATCTTGTTAACTAAGAAAATATGAGACCATAAACATAATATACAAGGAAATAATAGTAATAGTAACTATTAATCAGGCAATTATTCCATTTTGGAAGACAGTGTTTCTAAAATACCTGTTAATTTTTTTTAAGAATTTTGTAAAGAAGATCTGGAGAAAATTTTTTTTGTTAGTTTTAGATCCTGACATTTTACATGTGTGTGTGGAATTAGAATTAAATTGGATGATTTTTGACAAGGCTATAATATATTTTAAAATATTGGCGTTTGATTCATGTTAGCATATAGGGAATTTTGGGAAATTTTCCTGAGTTTGACCTAGAAGGCCCAAAACGCAATCATCTGTGTTCAATCCCTTCAATCCCTCTTTACAGAAAAAAATTTAGAACAATCCGTCTAAAATTGTAATTGCTGGACTGCAAAACAGACATTGCAGACAAAAACTAAAAAGAATGCACTGAGAGTGCAAACCTCCGCCAATGCAGCTAAATTCCCTACAACATACGCTCGACAACAATAAATGCTAACATTTACAGGTCGAATTTTTTTCTGTTAGGTAATTTATTAGCTTTCTGCCAGACTGCGGTACCAGTTTTTGTTTTGGCCATTCTTAAATCTAATTTGTAGGTCATGTTCATTTGGTGCCTAAAAGAGCATATGTTGGCACCACCTGGTGGGTGATGCACGAACCGAAGAGCGGGCTGGTTCTGGTTATATGATTAAGCCCATGGATTAGTTACAAAATGACAGCAGTTGGACCTCTCCATGTCAGTTCCTTCTGGAGAAGTTCCTTCCAAAAAAAAGTGTTTGACCTTTCTGTGACCTTGACCTTTGACCTTGAAAGCCCAAAGTTAATCATCTGTAACCAGTACTATAAAATGACACCAGTTGGACCTCTCTATTTTAATTCTTTCTAGAGTGATGACCAAAACACATGCTTTTAAAACTTTGATTGGACTTTTGATCTTGGGCCACCAGAATCTAATCAGATCCAGGTGTCAGCTAAGACACACCTTTGCTGAAGATTTCATCAAAATCCGTCAAGTAGTTTTGGTGTAACCCTGCTGACAGGCAGACAGACAGACAAACAAACAAATGTTGGGGGAAGTCACAGAGACGGTCGGTGGGGGTTGGGAAGCTCCGTTCCCTGACGCCATGTTGTTTTCTTCTACATCTGGACTGGTCATGTTGGACTTTGATCCCGCCAGCAGAAGAAGTGGTGAACCTGGCATCCCGCCGTCTGTCGGTCAGCCCCTCCTGCGCCTCCAGTAACTCCCACAGGAACTACTCTTTCCGGCGGGGCTCCGTGTGGTCGGTCCGCTCTCTGGCCAGCGCCGAAGGTACCAAAATAACCCGCGACCGGAACCTTTTTTTCACCACAGTTTGTTTTTTTTTTAAATGAATGTAATTTTATTCAGACGAAGAGAACACGACGGAACACACGCCCACTCACCACATGTTACAGCCACCCCAAGCAGTCTTCCCAGCATGCATCTGTGCTGCGGTCCTCCCTATAGTGCACCTCATGGAGGACGGGGAGGTACGAGAGGATGGTGTTGCTGGTAGGTTGGAATAAAATGGAAGAATTACCTTCCACATTTAAAGGTTTTTATGTGTCTTAAAATTGTTTCCGTCGATGTTTCTTCAGTGAGTGCCGTGGCCCAACAGATCCTCTGGAACTGTCTGATTGAAGACCCCGCCCTGGTTCTCCGCCACTTCCTGGAAAAACTAACAGTGAGCAACCGACAGGTGGGTGACGATGTGAAGGAAATGACGCAGCCTCGGAGTGAGTTGGCGTGAGGTTTAAACATGACCAATGTGTTCTGGCAGGACGAGCTGATGTACATGCTGAGGAAACTCCTGCTCAACATCGGTGATCTGCCCGCTCAGACCTCTCACATCCTCTTCAACTACCTGGTGGGGCCTCACTCATTCCTCAGTTCTCTTTAAAGGCTCAGTTCAACAGTCATCTCAAATGGGCCTTCTCCTCCTAGGTGGGACTGATCATGTATTTTGTGCGGACCCCGTGCGAGTGGGGAATGGACGCCATCTCGGCCACGTTGACCTTCCTGTGGGAGGTGGTCGGCTACGTGGAGGGACTCTTCTTCAAGGACCTGAAGCAGACCATGAAGAAGGAGCAGTGCGAGGTCAAACTGTTGGTCACCGCGTCCATGCCGGGTGAGCCTCCTGCTGCTGCTGACAGTATCTCAACTTTTATTCTTTCGACAATGTAGAGGGACTCCCATTCTTACTCCTGCTGTTTTTGTGTGCATTTTTAATGCAGGAACCAAAACTCTGGTGGTGCACGGGCAGAATGAATGTGACATCCCGACACAGCTTCCGGTCCATGAAGACACTCAGTTCGAGGCCTTGCTCAAGGTGATGAAGGAGTTTTGTATTCCAAACCTTACTGCAGGGAAACAGAAGTTTTCTTATTCAAATGCACCTGAAGTAGCAGAGGTAAAGGAACTGGTTTTTGCAGGAATATGACCCCCAATGGTGACGTATTATTAGAAGTGAAGCATCAATGTGGCTTAAAGCCAATTTAAACGGCCAACAGATCCTAGACAAGTCTCGTGATCTCTAAACGAATGTGTTTTATAAGCTTGTTTGTTGCCCAAGATGTAAACCTTAGCGAGTAACTCTACTAGATACACATACATAAATTTGAAATGCATAGAAAGTACATGGAAGATGGTGTATGGGTGTATATACTATATTCTTGATCTTTTTTTCTCCCTCAACCAGGAGTGTCTAGAGTTCTTCAACATTCCCGAGGCCAGATCTGCACACTACTTCCTCATGGACAAGCGGTGGAACCTCATCCATTATAGCAAGGTAGACGCGACGAGCTGCCACTCTGAACGCACAAGGAAACTGGATTTAATGTGTCTCCACTGGTTCATAAAATTTCCAAATACAGTCGGAAATATCACCGGATTATCCATAAAACTAGTCACCGGTGTTTTATCTCCTCCAGACGTATGTCCGGGACATCTACCCCTTCCGGAGGTCGGTCTCTCCCCAGCTCAACCTGGTCCACATGCTGCCTGAGAAAGGACAGGAACTTATCCAGAAACAGGTAAGAAACACTTCAAATTCCGATTAAGGCTACATAAAATTATGCTCCGAGACGAATTTCCCTCTGCTCTCCTTCTTGTAGGTGTTTTCTCGTAAGCTAGAGGAAGTTGGCCGGGTCCTCTTT
>KV751405.1:1259564-1275914 GCA_001698575.1 Mola mola
CGGCGGTTGCCCCTGCCGCTCTCCCCCGTCGACCTGGACCTGGACGAGTCCCACGTGTGAGAGGGTCGTATTTAATGAAGCCAAATGCCACAGAGATCGCTGCAGGGGGGGAACACGGAGAACTGCGCTGCACATTTTTAACATTAGGAGAAAGAAAAGTGTCGATCTAAAATTACACAGTGTGAAAAGAAGGCAATGTTCAGACAGGAGAAGTGTGGTTTTCTCTCCTCTCTCTTATTGTGTCATCTTGGTGGTGAATAATAATCTGAAAAATCATCTGAATGTACATGTAGAAACATGATCATCACCTTGGTGTGTTTTACCTCTCCAAAATCAGAGGCTTATTTTTAAATTCCATGACATGTTCACAGAGCTGCTCTAATAACAGTGAAGACTCAGATATTGAAGACACAAAGTGGTTGAAGAAATTTAGTTAATCAAAGCTATTTGAATGTAGCTTTAATCAGTAGAAGCAGGAAATGGAGACAGCGTATAAAGAGCCATGCTAATGCTAAAAGCAAAATGAGCACCTTGTTAGACAGATGTCATTTACAACTCTAAAGGATATGTGTGTTAAACATTTTACGTGATTATATGAGACAGGCGCAAGAGATGAAAGGTTTTATATTAAGGATTATGAGTTTTTCAGTTTGTTAATTATACTGTAGGGGAAAAAAAATCACGCAGCTAGCTAAACCTGAAACAAAACACTTGATTTGTCCGGTGGAGCAAAATATCCATTTTGATAAACTGACGTTTAATCTATTCAGTTTTCAGCTTCAGTCTTGCTAATGCTAACTAGCTTAGCGTAGCAGCAACCAGTGTGTTTCACGCCAATGAGAGAAACAGCCACTAAAATACAGATGCATTTAATTCTTGAAATTGTTCTAAACTGCCCTTGTTGGTGGGGTTTTTCAGTGCTGAAAAACTGTCAGCTCAAAGAGAACGCAACCACTGGCCTGTAAACATATCCCATTTATTCCCCATCATGCGATGCATCTCATTTCATTTGTGACCAAAGACTGTATTTTGTGTTTACGTGTAAATTACCTAAATTGGTGAAAATCAGACTCAGTCACTCATCCAGATGTTGCAGTATGCTCACAGGCTCCTGTGAGGGAGCGATGCAGAAGGTGGCTGTTACCTCATCACTCATTCCATGCCTTAACAGAAATATTATATGCTTATACGCGTTTATTCAGTTGGACACCTCATACCTCTAAAAAGTTCCCCTTTAAGAGGATCAGGTAGGAGTACAACTATGGGTACGGATAACCTCAAACAAATCTATTTATTTTAAGATTAAACACATTTTTTTTTTTGTATGTTAGACGCTCAGATTTTTATCATTTATTTAAAACAGGATTAATATGTGCCACAATCCACACCAGCGCACCGTGAGTGTTCCATTAGTTACTGTTTGTCAGTGCCCTTTTTGTGAGAATGGCATAATGAAATGACGGTGGGAATAGATGGTGCATAATATTTAAATTATATTTTCCGTTGCAGTAGAGGAGATGGAATAAGTAAATGTTTCTATAACGCTTCCTGTTGTCTAAAATTAGTCACAAAGCCATAAAAAAAAAAAACATTAAATTCTTACATTATGTCAAGGTTTCTACCGAGGGTTTGTGCTCAGAGGGCCACCGAGCTGTCAAGTCCATTTAAATGTAATGTGTCCGTGTCGAAATATGTCTTATTCGTGCAAAGCTGGAAGAATCTGCAGTATATCAGAATATTTCTGGAATATATAAATAAATGGTTATTGTTTACAGTGTTTTCCAGCTCTGTCCATCACTCTGGAGAGAAGTGTGCAACCTCTAGTCGCGGTCAACAGTGTTTTCAACATAGTTCCTGTCAGAAGTGTGACGATCCAGACCATTTTTGCACATTTCAAACATATCGAATTGATAGATCTACAAAATATGCACCTTTCATCGCTCAAGATCCTCTTCCGTTAGAATACTTATGATCTTTTTATAAAATGCACAACCAGCAAATTGAATTCGAAATAACCGGTTGCGGGTGGATAATCTCTACATTTAGCTACAAAGTGACACCAATTTAGTTAGTTAGTTAGTAGTAAATCTGACCAGCTGTAGCCGAATCAGCGGGCCAAGACGCACCTTTGAAAATTCAATGGAAATCAGTCAAGTAGCTTATATGGAATCCTCCTAGCGGATAAACAAGAGTAGAGACAGACACAAAAAAGGACAAGAACTCTGTGTGCGGCTGCTGCTCTGTGTTAGATTTTTAGATTTTGCCATTAGCGTTCGTTTGAACCCTTCATATTCTGGTATTATCCTCTTGCATTCTGGGAAAAATACAGGCGCCATGTTAATGTGCTCTTGAACATTCCCCTCGTCGACGTCTCGTTCGACGTCCTAGTACTGTTCAACTCAGCTGTCGGCAATCCCAGTGCAAGGCAAAACATTTAATAACCTTAATCAAATTCGCATCATTATCGCAATATACTCAAAAAGTTGTATTTCATTGTTAGTGGCAAATTTTCTCTAATGCATCAAATAATAAGAGACTGTTGTTCTATTAAAGTTAATGTGAAACAGTCAGTTGGGTCATCACTGAGCTGTAAGACATCGAACATTAGTGGATGGTAAATTTTGTCTGGTCTTGGTACAGTATATTAGTGATAATCGCGGTAGACCCTGTTAAGGTGGAACTGACTGTTACCTGCCTTTGATGCGCAAGTTTGCCTTTGTTTATCGAATCCTCAAACTGAACCAGCTCTGCCTGCTGCCACATCAGCATTTGGGCCAAACACCGTCTCAAGTGTTTTTTCGGCACAGCGTGTGACAGTTTGCATGTCAGTGCTTGTTGATTCCAGTTTGTTTTGGAGTGAACATGAATATGAATACAGACAGAATGACTCCCTAAGGGGTAGGTAATTATTGACTCAAAGTAATTTTTCAGGTTTTTCAGAAAACACCAAAACTGAACCAAATGGTGATTATATATATTGTTAATTTCACTCAAAAATGTTACAACAATTGATGAATATTATTATTACATATATTGTGATATGAAACTCAATCCAAGATTAATAATTCCGTACTAAATTTATTAGTATTTGTAAGTGGCAGGCAACAACAGGTCTTGGATTTTTCCCGCTGGCACTGCGGTGGCTCGACTGCACTCCATTCCCACGGAGGTAAGAAACTAGACGTGCCCCGGACAGGTGTCCACAGGACGACAAATAGCCAAGAATTTATAGAACCAGTTGGATTACAATGGCAGTGAATATCACAGGTGTGATAGTCGTGGTCATCTTCTACTCGTTCGTATTTGCAATCGGCATCTGGGGATCAGTAAGGTCCAGGAAAAGGAAGAGTCGCACGTCTGTTGGACAACTGGAGAATTCTTTGTTGGCTAACCGAAGTGTTGGCTTGATTATGGGAGTCTTCACAATGTCCGGTGAGTTTTAGATCATTTCCAACAGACGATAAGTGTCGTCAATGGGTTTCAATTGTTTTACTCAGTTGCCTGTATTCAAACGGATACAGATTTCAGTACTGATATATTTCTGTCACAATCACAATGATTGATGAAACCACGAAAATTTGGAGCCCCTTTGGGTTTTTGGTTTTTTTTGTTTGGTTTTTTTTACCACAGTAGTTACTGACAGTCCTATTTAACACATCCATTTGTAAATTATTTCTGTGCTACAGCTACTTGGATTGGAGGTGGCTTTGTCATGGGAACTGTAGAGTCTCTGCATAACCCCACCAAGGGTCTACTCTGGGGCCTCTTTCCACTGCAATTATCGATGGCCTTTATCGTTGGTAAGTGTCCCGTACTGTTTGTCATCTACCGGTACGGCCTGTTAGTTGTTATAAAGAGAAGCCTTTCTGTGTTTACATAATTCAAGATCATTATTTGTTTGTGTATATTGTATAAATGCGTGTGTATAGACTGATGAGCTGTGACAAAAGCCTAAAATGTAGACGTGGCCCCAAAATTCCACAGATCCAAGTCAGATTGAGCGTCCATGGGATGTGTCTGTGAAATTATGATCTATGGAAGCCCCGCTTTGTATCGTACAGTATTCCAATTCCCTACAACATACACTCCCCAGATCAAATTTTTGTTTTTCTGAGAGTTCAGATTTATACCAGACAGTTGTTTTAAGAATGCCTAGAGAAAGAAAAAAAAAAAAACAAGTGAGATTTTTAGGCCTGCGGGGAAAAAAAAAGTGCACGTTGGCGCCACCTGATGGGCGACACATGGACCACAGAGGCAGCTGGTTCTGGCTATGTGATGGACCCCGGGAATAGTTACAAAATGACCCCAGTAAAACCGCTCTGTGTCAGTTACTTTTAGAATAGTGTTGGATCTTTTAATGACCTTGAAAGCCCAAAAGTTAATCATCTGTAGCCAGTGCTGTTAGCTACAAAATGACACCAGCTGGACCTCTGTATTTCAATTATTTTTGGAGTTCTGGCCAAAACGCATGCTTTTAGACCTCTGGGTGACCTTGACCTTTGGCCACTGAAATCTAACCAGCCGTTGGTTTAGCCAAGACACAACTCAGATGAAAACGTTTTATCTAATCTTGCTGTCAAGCAAACAAATGAACACAGGTGAAAACATAACCTCCAACTTTGTTCGTCACACTAATCACTTGCATTAGTGCATTAGTGCAGACAGCATCATCCAGCCTGTTGGGTGCACAGGGTTCTTCAGTATTAGACTATGACCTTTCCTTTAATTTGATCCAATTAAAGGTGGGCTGTTCTTTACCAAGCCAATGAGGGATGGAAACTACATCACTATGATGGATCCATTTGAGAGAAAGTATGGAAAAACGCTGACTGCTGTTTTTGCCGTTGTTGCAATCGTGAGTGAAGTGATGTGGGTTCCCATGGCGCAGATATCAATTGGTAATAAAAAACATGAATAATTTCTACACACTCAGCCGAACGAGTAAAAAAATGTTATCAATAAACTCTTTTGTGTAGGAATTACATGACGTGTTTACACTTCCACAGGTGTTACTGTTAGCGTCTTCTCTAATCTGCCCTTGAGTCTTTGCATCTGGATCTCCGCTGCGGTGGCCATCATCTACACTATGCTCGGAGGGCTCTATTCAGTTGCTTTCACTGATGTCATCCAGCTCGCACTGGTGTTTGGCAGCTTGGTGAGTTTGGAAAAAAAAAAAACTCAGACGAGTGCTTTTTCAAACACGAGCAAACTTTAAAGATTTTTCTTTGTCTCCGTCATAGTGGTTGTGTGCCCCGTTTGTTCTTGCAAGCAACAGTTACACTGGCATCACCTGGCCGTCCATCAATAACACACACCAGCCATCCTGGCTCGGCAAAGTTGGTTCTGACAACGTGGGAAGATGGATGGATGAGTTCCTTTTACGTGTAAGACGAAATAATAGCAAGAATCCGTATCATACTGCATACTTAAAGAAGAAGTTGGAAATCATTTGATTGATCGAGCACTTGATTAGGGTTAATGACATCCTGATTGACCATATTTGTATAGTCTTGCAGTTGCAACTGGCCCTTTGAGGACAACCACAATGTTGATGTAGCCTACAATGAAAATGGGATACCTCTGCATTGATTCAGCAAAAAAAAAAACTCATTTATGTTTAGTAAAATGACACTAGCATTTATTTGGCCAACGGCAAAGAGGCCAACTTCACGTCGCTCTTTACCCCTATTCTTTCCTTTAATGCTCGCCAACACGTGAAAGCTAACCCTAAATTCATTCTGTTTTTGGAACAACTTCTCTCCGCTGGGTGCTTGAACTCGTCATACTTGTTTAATTGGCACTGATACCAGCCTGGCTGCAAAAATTTGTGATGTCCTGCCCTCCTGACAGATTTCAGTTTTTGGAGACCGTCATCGGTGAATTGCAGAATGACGGGAAAAATTCTAAGCTGTGAGTTTGACAGCTTATTTTGGTCACAAAGTCTCTCGTAGTGTGAATGCTCCCTGAGGCCCCACCTCAACAAAGCCCACTCTGATGTGTCACCCTGAGCCTCAACTCTGGTTCATTAGAACCTCTGCTACAACAATTTTATTCTGTCATTTCCACTTTTGCAAGAAGAATTCTTATTTACTCAACTAAAGTTAATGAAATGCCTTATTGTGTTTTCCCAGTGCATTGGGTGTTTGGCATTTCAAGACTTTCATCAACGGACTTTGTCCTCCAGCTCCACATCTACAGCTAGAATCATCTGTTTCGTAGCAGCAGGCGTCGTCATTATCGTGGGAATTCCTCCTCTGCTGATTGGTGCCATTGCAGCTTCAGTTGGTAAATGGGACAGACTGAGCATCAGGATGGTGGAAGCAAGATTTCGGACAAAAGCAACCAAATCTTGGGATAGGTTTCACAAATTCGAGACTTGGTGGCAAACAGACGCCATCCAATCTTCGAATTAGGTGGAACTGAACTAAATTTCACCAGGGTATTTGAACACAATCTTAGCAGCTTCCTCTTACGTTTCAGATTGGAATACGACTACATACGGGGCGCCGTCTCCGTATGACCGAGGAGAGGCGGCTATGACATTTCCCATCATCCTTCAGAATCTCACACCGACAGTGACTTTCTATCTGGGCATGGGCGCTATCGCCGCCGCTGCAATGTCGTCTGCTGACTCTAGCCTGTTGGCAGCGGCTTCCATCTTCACCACCACCATCTACAAGACCATAAGACCTCAGGTACAAAGAAAGGGGGGTCAGAAAATACCTGTCAGGCGGAGATAGATAAGAAAATGGTCCTTTTTTTCCCTTACAATCTTGTCAATCAGATATTAAATTGCTTGTGGTAATTCAACTAAAATACTTGTTATTTCTCTAGGTATCAGAGAGAGAGCAGCGGTGGGTGATACGCATCTCCATTTTGGTTGTCGGCATTGTAGGGACTTCCCTCACTCACCTGAGCAACAGCATAGTAACATTCTGGAGGCTCAATTTAGACTTGAGTTACACCCTGATGCTCCCCCAGCTGATCTGCATCCTCTTCTTCAGAGTTTCCAATGGCTATGGGGCTGTTATCGGAGTCACTGTTGCTTTTGTGATGAGAGTTTTGTGTGGAGAGCCGCTTTTCAATCTTCCCATCGTCTTACATTTCCCAGGTTCCACTTTGGAGGACGGCGTGTACGTTCAGCGTTGGCCTTTCAAGACTACTTGCATGCTGTCTGCTCTGGTCTCCATACTGACAGTTTCCTGTGTGAGTTCAGTCCTGTTTAACAAAGGGATCCTTCCAGACAGGTGGGATGTGTTCAAGGTGAAATCACAGGGAGCACCAAAACCTGCAGATGGCGCCAGAGGGCAGGATATAGAGAGTAATGAAGATGAGGAATTTACCTCTGAACCAATGCTGACTGCAAATTTTTTAATTTGAACGTCTTTGTTGATGTTGTTTTGTGTCAGGCTTATTTATACAGCCCTAAAGATTAGGAGAAAATTCATTATCTTGCATGATTGACTGCGGTTGCCGGGGAGTTTCCCAAACCAACCTGGGAACTGACCAGCTAGCATTAACCTAGCACCTAAAATTAGTGAATGATCTAGAATTACAGGTGAGCGTTGCTTTTCTTAGTGTAATTTCTCAAACTATTAGTTAGCCGGTATATGGCGCCATTGTCTTCCAATTATTGCTGATTCGGATATTATTGGATGTAAGTTAATTTGCTGAACATGCTAACGTTAGCTGCTTATGTTGGAGCAGATGAGCACGTTGTCCAGTCCTTATACCTGAACCAAGCATGTTTAACCCAGTAAGATGATTCTGTTACGTGCCATGTCATCCATATATGCATTCTGTTGGGTTTTTCCACTCCTATATATATGTTTGAGTTCCCATTTGTATATTTCAATAGCCACTCAAGTTTGGGGTTGTCCCAAAATGGGATACCTCACAACCCCAAGATCCAAATCCAAGATGGCTGTTAATAGGAGTGAAAAATGTAGAATTTACTGGTTTTTGCATTTCTATTTTAATTATCTCAATTTGTGTTTGTATACACAAATCACCACGTAATGCGTTGTTACTCACTATAACAACATCAAATGGCACCAGAGAATAGAAGTTTTACACATTTCTTACGAAAAGATTATATGGATTACATTGTACTAATTGTACTGTAAGAACTTACAAAACTTATAGTGCCTTATCACCCAATTACAGTGCTGCGCTTTCAAAATGCAGGCTTATGGCTAGTTCCTAGGATCTCTAAAAGTAATCTGGGAGGCAGAGCCTTCAGCTATCAGGCACCGGTTCTCTGGAACCAGCTCCCAGTTCGTCGGGCATATTTAATTATTTAAGCTTACAGTTAGTTAGGGGGATTTCCCATGATACGCTGAGCCCCTTTATTTCTCTATCTTGCTCTCTCCCTATTTCTTCTACTCTGTCATGTCCCAGTATTTGTTTAATTCACTCCGGGGAGTTTCTCCCAGGAGTCCCTGTGCCTTATCGTCTCTCAGCCACCTGGTGGCGTTGGCGCTACTATTCGGTGGAGATGTGACCTTGTGTCTGGGATCATAATCAATTTCACCTATCCTACCCAGCAAAAGACAGAGTGGCCTTGAATCCTGAAGTGAATCACCGTCTGGGTTCTGGACTCGGTTCTCATGTTTTCATATCCATTGACTGTAATGACGGTCATATTGTTGTGCTCTGTACTTGTGACATCTATTGCACATCTCCCTGTCCAGGGTTTTTGGAGTTTTTCCTCACCCGGTTCGAGGGTCTAATGGTAGAGTGTGTTATGTACAGATTGTAAAGCCCTCAGAGGCAAATTGTTATTTGTGATGTTGGGCTATACAAATTGATTGATTGATCGATTGTAAATGCCAGTGGAGCTAGTCATCACCACATTCATGTGAGGCTGATGTAATTAATTGACCCTCTTCACTTTGTCCATTTTTTCATGTGGTTAAAGTATTATTGTAGTGTACTGATGATTAAATTGACGAAAATTTAGGACAATATCCTGGAATTTCAATCGTTCCCCAAATGTGGTTAAATGACTAGCTTAAAAACTAACATCATGCATTTCAAGTCAAATCAAATCAATTTTAATTTGTATAGCCCAAAATCACAAATTACACATTGTCCCAGTGGGCTTTCACATACTGTACAGGTGTGACACCTTCTGCCCTTAGACCCTTGAACTGGGTGAAAACTTAAAAACCCAAACAGGGAAAATTTCAAACCTCAGGAGGAACCACAAAGGAGGGATCTGTCTTCCTAGGATGGACAGATATCACTTGTACAGAACACAACATCACAATAACAGATTAATAACAATGTAGTTGAGTTCTTGAGTCTATAAATCCAGACGTATGAAAAATGCAATACAGAGGAGGTTGAATATTGCTCTATAGTTGGCTAGAACTTCTGGGTCCAAGGTAGGTTAACATAATTTCATGATATTAGTTCAAAAATAGTTCGTAAGAAGGCTAAAATACAATGTAATTGTCTGTCACTTAACAGTAATAGACTTAAGATTTTACAGGAAATTCTTTTATTTTGAAGCACCTTTTCTTTGATGTATACAGAGGTTGTATACCGTGCTTTGTGCTTTACTGTTAAAATAAATAAATAAATTTATAATATGTTAGATGCGAAAATTTCTGTTATGGCTAATTTTTTAATGTTATTTTTATAGCAAAATGTTAAAACACAAAGAAAAGCATGTTGGTCATTATTTGAAGCTTCCTGTAAACAACAAAACCAAAATTGGCCAGTTTACCTGTAAACATTGGCCTGGCTCAGTCACAGCTATGGCTACGTTGTCAAACATCGAAGTTCATCCTTTTTTTTTTTTTAAGGATTAAATAAATAATTAAAACCAAACTTAGCAGAAGAACTTGGACATACAGCATGACAAGAAAAAAACAAAACAGAAACCTTAACGAGCAATTTATTCAGCAGTTTTTAGTTTGAACAATGGCCATCTGATAACATTGAGGGTTGGGCTTTATGAACTATACTGCAACTTACCACCAGGGGGTGACGCTAGCTTCAATTTTTAGAATGTCTCATATCGACCGTTGTTATATACAATCAATGGATTTGGGTGCCATATGGCCAGATGTCTCATTAGGAGTATAACACACGTTTTGATGATGTCATCCAGCTATCTTAAGTCGCACGTACGCACCCAAATTACCCAAACAAGGCATTCGTTTAATTAGTCTTTAATTAATAAATCGCATGTTCCATTCAACATTGGACACTCGTGCAACATCAAGCTACTGTCAATCCGTGGAAACCACTGAGTCTGTTGTGCCAATTTATAAATAAGTGGTGAAAACATGAGCAATGATGAATGGGTCAAAAGAGAGAGCAGTTGACCCTGAACACAGTGGACGTCTAAACACTTTGCCTACACTGTGTTTTCACAGGCTAATGTTTGATATGCTAAGAAGACACTGCTCAATGATCACAACATCAAGGAACTGTTTTGGCACCAAGCATGGTTATTGCAAGAAAGAAATCAACATGGGAAAGAGATAAATTAAAAAGTTTTGCAACTTTACCCTGTGGCATTTTCCCCCCAAAGTGAAGTCCATTGTTGACACAGTTCCAGCTGATAAAGCTCACCAAAACTACAGATTTTAACTCTCCATGTACCAGGTTTAATATTGGCAGTAGTCTTCTGCGTGTTTGTGTTGGGAATTGGTATCAGGGCGTGAAAGAGAAAATGAAGACTCAAACGCACAGTGGTCAACTAGAGATTTCCTTGCAAACCGAAGTGTTGGATTGACTCTGGGTGTCTTCACAATGCGGGTAAGTTTTAGTTTGTCAAAAAATTGTGACAAAAAGTATTTTACCCTTTTTTCCTGATATGGCAAAGATTCTTCAGTAAACTACTTGTTGTTTTTCACGACACCCACTGGTGATTATGAATATGTGCCTCTTATACCACAGCTACTTGGGATGGAGGTACCTTTGTCATTGGTATTGCAGAATCAGTTTACGACCCCGGGCAGTTATTCCTCTGCAAATTTCTTTCCTCATCGGTAGGTGTCTCTTCAGTAAAATTCTGAACATCGGTGTCTAGTCCAATCCAAGGTATTTCATAGCCGTTTTTCCACCAGCGGTATGGCATACAGGTTATTTGTTGCAAAGGAGGCCATTTCCTTACTATATGCGTTCATAAACCATAAATGGTTTAAGTACAGTAACATAGGGAGCCTAAGTGTGGCAGTAACTGTCAGATTGATGTTAAACAATCCATGTAGACCATCACACACTTCCTAGTGATCACCCCCACATGACATGATCTGATGTATGGCCCAATGAGCAACAAGTATCGAGACAAAAATTCCATTCCATAGTTGGTATATCTTTGTAGTTCTTCAGCTAAGAACAGTTTATTTTTTTGTATTCTGTGTCAGAATGACCGTGTCTAGCTGCTTCCATCTAAACTTGCTGAGCAGAACGATAAAAGGGATATAAAAGTGCACATATGTTCGTTTAACTCTAACAGTGAGATGTAGCTGATCCATGTGCTTCATTTTTCAGGTGTCTAATGCTGCCTTTTCACTGCATGGTATCTGCTCAACAGTCCTTGACCCTGTGCTGTGGGTCGGCCTCTGATTAGAGGATCGGCGAATGTTGCTGATTGGTGGATCAATTCCTAAACCCTTCAGTCAGTGCATCAAAGTGTCCACGAGCGACACACTGAGCCCCGATTTGCTCCCAATTCACTGCCAACTAAGATACTTCACATCCAGTCGTGTTAATGTGTATATGTGACAAACACTGTAAAAGTGCTCTGAGAAAGGTCCAAGTCCATTTACCGGCTTTTCGTTCCACTGTAAATCGTACCCCCTCAGTGTACCTGGAAATTACAGCATTGCAGGAAACTGCTTTGAAGTCACCAATGCGTGACACACAGTAAACGTTCTTGATTTTTGATGTGCGACTTTGTGCCACAGCCTTTGAGAGAAGGCTGAAGGCAGCGGGAATACTCGCTGCTAAAGCGGTTTTTGCTGATTAATGACAGTTTTGCTGCCCAATCAGTGGCCTGCAATGGTTCACCTCACCGTTTTAGTATTGTCCCAGCTCGCCTGGAAGACGGACCAAGGTCTTACTAAAAATTGCAGGTAGCTGACAACATATTTTCTAATTGGTAAATAGAAAAACGTGAGTAGAGTCCAAGATATGTTGAGTAGGTACCATACAATGGAAAAAGGGGATAAGGCTTTATCTCAGTTACTGTCAGAGAGGTACAGAACTTGAGTATTACCTTTTTGATTTTTTTTTTTTTGGTGGTATCCATTTAAATGTGGGCTGTTCTTTACAAAGCCAATGCGGGATGGAAACTACCTCACTACGATGGATCTATTTGAGAGAAAGTATGGGGAAAAACGATGACTGTTATTCGGTTGCTTTCACTGACATCATCCAGCTCTTACTGGTGTTTATTAGCTTGGTGAGGAACATAGACGAGGCCTCTTTTCCAATAGGTTTATTCGTGTTTTACTTAACAGACTTTTTCTTTTCTTCTTCGCTATTATAGTGGCTGTGTACCCCGTTTGTTTTGGCGAGTGCTGCTCACACTGATATCACTCCAACAGCCGCCAATAATACACATCAGGCCCCCTTGCTGGGCCGACTTGAGTCTGATGTACTGGGAAGGTGGATAGATGATCTCCTTCTAAACGGTAAGATGAAACAACAGTAAAAATCTACCTTAAAGAGCACGTACGCTGAGAATTGACTCGGTCAGTAATGAAGGAGACATTGACCTTTCGATAACCAATTACAAGCTAACCGTAGGGTATGTCGCAATGTAGGCTGTCCTGCTGCCGCAGTGGCATTACCGGTCTTCCATGTTCTCCGTTCATGCGTACCACGGTATAAAAATTGATTACCTGCGTCTTCTACCCAGATCCGTAGCCAGAGTTTAATAGGTTCTTCCTTGGCCCATTTCTCATCTTTCTACCAGGTTTTGTTGAAATCTATCCAGAAATGTTTGCATAATCCTACTAAGTAACAAAAGCACTGATCTGAAAACATTTCAAGATTTTCATCAAAGGATTCTCTCCTCCAGCTCCAAATGTACAGCCAGAATCATCTGTTTCGTAGCAGCAGGCGTCGTCATTATACTCGGAATTCCTTCTGTGCTGACTGGACGCTGTTGTGGTTTCAACAGGTAAATCTGACTGAGCAACAGGTTGGCATAGACAACGTTTCTCACAAATGCTTCCATTACTGGCCAATCTCTGTGAGAGGTTTCACAAATCTGTGGTTAAGGTTAAGGTCAGGGTCAGTAAACTCAATTTAACAAACACATTATAGTGAAACAGAACCAAAGTATTTGAACAGCATCTTAGCAGCTTCCTCTCACATTTCAGATTGGAATATGACTACATACGGGGGCGAGTTTCCGTATGAGCGAGGAGAAGTGGCTATGACGTTTCCCATCATCCTTCAGAATCTCACACCAACGGTGACTTTCTATCTGGGGATTGGGCGCTACACAATGCAGGAACTTTAACATATATGAAGATCATGTACATGATTTTACATTCCAGTACAACAATTTCAATGTTTAACCGTTTGACAGCGTTACATGTATCAGGCAATAGTCCAGTTATTAAGGTTTTTGTAATAATGGAAAGAAAAAAAGAAAACGCTTGACCATAGCGTGACATTACAACTTTAAAAAAAAAAACAAAAAACAAGTTGATCCAAAAAAAAAATCCCGATTTAGAACATCATTCATCAGACTATGTTAAGGCTGTGTAAATAGTACCATTACCTGTACAAGAATATGGTTTCATTGACAATGTATTACATACTATATATATAAAAAAACTGATCAGCAGCACAAAAGCTTGTACTTTGAGGCTTCGTGAACGTCATGAGCGAGGTTTCGAGGACGCCTTCGGTCGTGTCCGTGTCCGTCTCCCCACGTCGCATTCGTCAGTGCAGGTCAGGCTTCCCGTTTCACCGCCGTCAACCACACCTGCGCTCGTGCCAACACACATTCCTCGAGCTACCACATCAACATCCGTGGTAAGTTTTTGAAGAAACTAGGATTTGAACGCAGAGTTTTTCCAAAGCGGTTTGTTATAGACCCAGCCACAGGGGAGAAAACCTACAGTCGTTCCATCCGCAGTAAAGGATCTGCACAAAATCAGCTTTGGCCTCACATAAGAGTTCATAGAGGAGAAAACCCTTCTTCATGCTCTATTTGTAAAACAAGTTTCAGTCACAGGCACATTTTGTCTCAGCACACTAACATACATGCTGGAGAGAAACCATTTAGCTGTTCAGTATGTAAAAACATGTTTTCACGCAAGGGGCATCTGCAACAACTCTTAAGTGTCCAAACAGGGGAGAAACCCTTTAGTTGTTCACTCGGTGGCAAAAGGTTTGGAGAAAGTGGAAGTCGGAGACGACACATGAAACTTGACACAGGAGAGAAACCATTTAGTTGCAGCATATGTGGCGAAAGAATCACTAAGGTCGTTCAACTAAACAAACACAAACGTGTTGGTGAGAAAAGTGAAAGTAAATGAAGCAGCAGAGATGCGTCTGGGGCCAATTTCTTTTATCAGGATTGAAATTGTGAGGACAAGACTTGACTCAACACTGATCAGTTCCCAACCTTGATACAGACTTCAGAAGAACTTGTGCTTAATTCTAACTGAGAATCGGCAGCTACGCGATCACGTAGTTATTTGTGGTCGATTATTTCTAGACGGGCATCATACTTGGTACTTTTAAGGTCACGTCAAGTTGGTATCTGAGTGTTTCTGTGCCAGAGGTCTGTGAGTTCACGGAGTCACGAAACTTTTTATTGGAACTGACAGGGTCGAGGTCAGATTCAGGCTCATTTAACTTCGTTTGGTCACTTTTTGATTGAACATGAGTTTTTAGCAGTTTGTTTGGACAGTTACAACGTCTCATTATTGCAGGCTGATCTTTAAAGTAAATCCATAAAACAAAATGCTAATGTGTCATCTAACATGGAGGGAGTAAATAAAGGAGAAAGTTGTACTATTTGGCACTGGTACCTTTTACCTGTTTAAATGTTTACATTTCAACTTGATCGCGTACGCAGCGCTACAGTCTGTCATATCAAGTGTTATTTACAACTGGAAAGGCTTCAGCTCTCAATAAAAGAGTCATCTTCTCACTGAATCTTCAGCGTCTCGCTCCTGAACTGATCTCTTGTTGCGTAAAACGGGAACAGCTGATCAAATCTTTCAGTCTAACAGCTCTTTAGACAAGCAGCTGATGTGTTAAATGTTTACACAGATTTATCCAGCCTTTTCCTGGAATAGGCTGGATTCTCCCAGTGACTTGTGTTCATCTTTCCCAGCTCAGTGATAAAACAGACCAAGTTAGGAAGATCTTTGCCTGATGTGTCGAACTCAGGCTGCTGAAGACTCCCGATTGATTCGTGCAGTTCAGCTTCAGGGACGTCTTGTTTCGGCTCTGCTAAACATTTTCTTTTAACAAGCAGTTATGTTAAAAAAGTAAATGATGATACTGACCTGACTTGTTTTGCATTGTTTCAGGATAAATGACTACATCTGCTAAGTGTGAAAAGGAATTATTTGTGCAAGCTATTTATAAAGCGTGTGTGTTTCTGTTTGTGCAATGCTAATTTTCCTCCTCAGTAAATGTTTTCTTAAGAAGACAAAATGCATTTTGCAGTTTTGTTTTTTTTTCCTAATGATTATATTTTCACAAATAATCCACATCTGGACGTGGCTTGTTGTTAATCGACAGCTGACACCGAAGTAAAGGAAATCATCACAGCAGAGTACAGACGACGACAATGGCCCCTGTGGCCGCAGGTTAAAATGCTGCCTTGACCACACGTAGAGTCGGTGACGTCCTTTTTTACTTTATCACCCCCGTCAGGTCCAAACTCTTCTATAGCATGACAGATTATACTGTGAAATAGGGACGGCCAGGTTGACACTACAAGCTCCTCATTTTGTATCAATTTTTCGTTACTATTATATGTTATAATTATCTTATCTAAACGTGCTATTATATAAAATATCATTATACAGTATTTTCTTATATTTGTACTTTTTTAAAAAAAATTACACTTGCATTGTCTAATTCTCTAATTTATTCATAGGCATGAGTAATGTGATTTGCCTTTCTCATATCTATTTGTGAAAATAATAATGATAATTGAGTATCAGTATCATTAAAAATTGGACAGAAAGTTTTTAATTGAAAACTTTGTGTGGTATCAACCACATTCATTTGTTTAAATACACTGCTGACATCAGGGTTTTTTTCTTATTTGGTTTTATTTGTATAACATATATAATTATCTAATAATATATTATGTAAATAGAAGTTGTGAGTAATTTTACAATGCGT
>KV751406.1:15110-38370 GCA_001698575.1 Mola mola
AAAAAACTGTATGTACTGTATGTACCTGACTTCCTCTCGGGATTCTTAGAGGGAAGATTTGTCGCAAAACTGAAAACTTCGTACGACTACTACTACTGTGAAAAACTACCAGTACTACTACAGTCGTAGTCTTCATGTAGTAGTAATCACAGCAAAGTTCCCAAATGCCTCAAATAACAAACACAAAATAGATAAAGACAACGAAACGATTACAAAAATAAGAGCAAACATCATCTGCGTAAAGTCGGACCACAATTTTCATTAATACCCAATCAAATCTCAGAGGGGGCGCAAAAATATATTTTTAACGCAGATTTAAAGGTAGAAAAAAATGCATTTGTATTTAATTTCTGGCCCTCAGTGCATCACATGACATTGTAATTACACAGTTTGTCCACTAATCGAATGAAGTTGCATCATGGGAAATGTTGGCGTTGGAGTGGTACCTTAAGACACAACCACCATGACATTTGGCTGCTGCACGAGATAACGTTGACATATTCAATCGTATTTCAGTGGCAGGAAGGCAATTGTGTGAGATTTATTTTGACTTTAATGCATTTTTTTTATTTCAATTCATTTCAATTTATTTTCACTTTCGGAAGATTTAAAACAACATTAGTTAAGATGCTGATTCATTTAATCTTAACTTGTCACGTTATCGATGTGTCGGAAAGGTCTCAGCAGGACTGGGCTTCCGTACCTGAAGCCTTTCATAGCGTTTTAAATGAGAAACGATGGCGAAACGAGCAGAACCGGGAGCGTGAACCCGGTTCTGAAACGTGTGGGAAGATAAAATCCGCCTCCGTTGCGACGGATGCGAAGCTCCTGCTCCTCCTCCCCTCCTGCTCCCTGTTTACCAGCGCTCTTGGTGTTGTGACGGCTGATTATCCCGTCACATCAGAACCTTAATGAAGCTCCTTTCATCAGTCGAATTAGCAGCTTTTTTATTCAGCAAATCTCATTTTTATGAGAATTGAAATTGATGAAAGAGATTCTGCTGGTGTGTGTGTGTGTGTGTGTGTGTGATGGCGTTTGGACGCATCACGCCTTTTTTTAAGCCGATGCCCTCCTCCTCCTTTTCTGCGCGCTGACAGGTTTCCTAACGGGCGAATTAAGTGGCTGGTAAAGCCAATCAGGACATGTTTACCGTCCAGCGGCGAGTCTGTGTTTTATTTTAATCTGCGATGTGATGCCGTCAGAGGTCGGCGCCGATGTGGCACCCGGGCTCGTTCTCGCCTCTCTAAGAGGATTGAAAGATCTGAGGCCAAAGTTTAGATCTTCAGTTTTTTACGCATTAATTGTGAACTGAGGCCGCGATCAAAGGCGACGGCGTCGTTTTCTGTCATTTGAACTAAAGTGTTTTCTGTCATAACACAAATTCCCACATCGTGTTAATGCGACGACCTTCGCTGACAACAAAACGATGCTTCTGACTTCGCATTTTCATACCTAATGGGACGTTGTCGACGTGTATCTGTGAACTCCACAAACCTAAAAACCACAAAGAAGATCGTTTCTCCTGAGGTCACATGACCCAGACGTCCAAGGTCACGTCTCATAAGTGTACACGAATGAAAGAAAAAAAAAAAAAATGGACCCTTTAATCAGCTTCCCATCTCTTACATCGCTAGCTAAGCATTAGCGCTGAACTTTCTCGGCTAATTTAAGTTTTTAACATTCCATTTTGCTAAATGTTAGCTAGATTTGGAAAAATTTGGTAAAAAAGGCTAACTTGGTCGGCTATCATGATATGGACGTACTGCAACATCTTGTTAGATATTATCACATGTTTCGCAACCAAATATTCTGCGTTAGCCACTGCTAGCTACAAGCTAAAAAACAACATAAACATAAAATAAATCTCCTAGTGACAGAATCTTTCACGTTTCCTCCAGTGCTAGCCCCGTTGATGCACAATCACCAGTCACGCTAGCACAAACGGCTGTGGTGGGTGGGGCACAAGGGAGGAAATAAAATCCCAGCACTCTCCAAGTTAAAAAAAAAACTTTATCTTAAAGGAAATATTAAAGGACAAGTAATCAACGCCCTTTTTCGTCAACAATGCTAACAGTGCTAAGTTTTGCACATTGAAGCTCAGCTGGAGCACCGTCTCGGCCCAGCCAATAGAAGTCGGCGGGGTTAAATATGCTGCTCGGCCGCGATGCGTCCAAACACGTATTGTTGTTCTCTCCGTTTGGACGCTCTTGTCGCCACCTGTCATTTGTAACGCGAACGGGCTCCTTGGCCCTCCAAACAATGCCAGAACTGCATAACTCTGTTATATTTACACCAAAAGAAATGTAAATATTTGAAGTAGCGTTTAATGGCGGTGGTCTGCGCGTTCTGTCACGTCGTACACAAACCCGATTGTTACCTTGGACAAGCGGCGGGCGTCTATTTACTTTGGGGTCTGTGTGAGTGATGTGTGCGTGGATGCTGTTTGCCATATTAGTGAGCTCAGACCTGAGGCTCTCCAGCTGAACCGTCGCCTCCGAGTACACAGTTTAGATGAAAATCCTGTTTATATTGCAAAAGAGGTGCGTTTTGTGAGGACATTGTGAAATATGTGCTGCTGCGGCTCGGCCGGTATGTCCTCACGTATCCCACAATGCACCTTCCTCGCATTTCAGAGCTTCGGGGTCAGCTTGACCTTATTAAGGCTTCATTAGCCATTAATTGATCATTAATTAATGGCTAATAGGTCATGAATGTGCTCTTCAGATCAGTATTGAGATAAATTTGGTGTGAAGTGATGGTTTTATTCAGTTTAAGGGACAATTCACCCCAAATTTAAAACCTTTGGTTTTTTTTCCCCTTACCTCCCGTGATTTTGATCAGACTAGATAAGTTTAGCCTGAGTTAGCCTGAGTTAGTCTGAGTTAGCGTGAGTAGCTCAGAGGAGATATTGTTTGCCTTCTCCTCACTTTGATGGAACCTTCAGTTGAACAGTAGCATTAGCTACCATAGGTAGCTCAGGTAGCTTCTTCATTGTTTTCTACAATGTCTTAGCATGGCGATAACAGATTTATGCTTTTTCTTTTTTAAATATAACTTTTTAAATACATTTTTTTAGAAAAATAATTCAATGGGCATGAAAAAAGCTTAATGTCAAAAATATTAAACAGTAGTGAAATTCTAAAGATTCAATACTTATAATTAGCATTTTTAGCATATTTTTACGTATTTACAGTGGGCAAAAGGGAGTGAACTGAAGGTAACTCAAGCTAACAACAGCTAGCTGAAGCTAATGGCAGTGAACTCAGCTACTAAATGAAGCTAATGGGAGCTCACTGAGGCTAATGCTAACTGAAGTGAGTGAGAGCTAATGAGAAGCGCCTACCTGAATCTAAAGGCAGCTACCTCAAGTGAACAGTGGCTAAGTGAGGCTGAAGGGAGCTAACCAAAGCTAATCGGACGTCAGCCACAAGTTAAAGTTGTCAGTTTTTCTACTTTTTCTTTTTCACCTGAAAGTGAACATTGGGCCTTCATGACACTTTAGGGGCAGGTGCTCTGTGATCGCTGATTGGCCTTCAGTAACAACTGTTATTACGTCATGATTAACTGGTTATTACACTATAATAACACAATGTCCGGAGCCATCTTAGGACCTTAACATTTGAGCTTTTTATTGGACAAATGAGATGGGTTTTAAAAGTGGTATTTCACTAATTAGCGAGCCTTTTGGCTCAGTGGGACCAGATCAGCAGGATCACTCGGATCTTTGACGACCTGTGTGGGAGCATCGCCGGCCGCCCGGTTCAGGAGCACGCCGCTCTTAATCTGGCATCCATATCCAGAGCCGCTCGGGGGTTGAAGATAGAAGAAGATTGGAGACTAATTTTCATGTGAGAGTGCAGCCGAGAAGATCTGAGAGGAATGACACAAGAGAAGTCGTCGTCTCTGGGCTGCGATTGGACTGCGACTGGATTGGAGCTCCATCAGAAAACAGAACCTGACTGAGCCGCCAGCCGTTGACGTGTTTCACAGTTTCTAAGCGCAGCGGTGAAAACGTCCGGCTGGTTTGCGCCGCTTTGACCTGCAGTCCAGTTCGTGGCACCTGAATGCTGCCTTTTTATGGATCAACAGTCTCTTCTTCTGTAAAATAACTGCTTCTGGTGAGTTATGAGCGCGGCCGCGCTCCAAGTGCCTGCGGCCTTCCTGTTTATTTGTACGGCGGCGCAGGTCGGCGACGAGGTGGGGTCCGACGGATCCAGCTGAGCATGTGTAAACACTCGTCCTGGGAGCCGCGGCGAAAGTGCCTATTTTCCTGCCCATTGTTTTTAAGAGGGAACCGAGCTCTTGAAAACATTGGCGGCGCTCGCAGGGCTCTCCTGAGTGCTTTGTATACGCCGATTGACAAAATATTTCTGTGTTATGGCATGTGTATACAGGCACTCGTGTAAACTGGGAAAGAACCGCCGGGGTGCTGGCGGCGACTGTGCTGCTTTCACGCAACTGCTCGCTGGAAAGCTGTCCGGGTAGCAACTCAACAAAGACCCTCAAACAGATCACGGCAGAAAACAAGAAAATGTTTTTTTTCTTCATTACGAAAAGAATAAAATGTCCAGAAAAAGTGGAGGAGTTGAGAACTTAAAGTCGACCTTGTAAAGACGTGAACGCTGAGGTGGTTGCATTAGTGCGGCTAACTGACTAATGAAGGGTATCCATGGTTACACCTGCGAGCAGCTCAGAGCATCACGTGACACAATAAGAAATGAGCTTTTAATTATTAATCATAAGTAATGAAATAAGTTATCTTGTCCAACCTGACGGACCCTCTTTGGGTGAAAACGTTATCTAAAGGTAAATAGTCAGAATATTGCAAAAACTCGGCGGACGTGGAGTAAATAAAAGCTAGCATTACTAGCTTTAGCATGTACGCCAGGTTTCAGGCTCGAGCGCTAATATATCTGCGTTTCCACTTTGTCAAACTCGAGAGCCGTTCAGCATTTCGTCCGATGTGGAGAAACAACCAAGAAGATGTTTCCGAGCGTTTCAAAGCTAACATGCTAAATGTACACTTCATTAGTGCCAGAACTCGTTATTATTCAGTCTGTGGTTTTAACGAACAGGAAGCACAAATAAAGACGCCTCAGTTGGAATTTGGAAGAATGACCTCTGACCTTTCAGAATAAGTTGGCAGCAGTTCGGTCGAGACACGATTGTTGTTTGATGTTAATAAGAATTTTTCCCGATCTTGACCTTTGACCCACGAATCCAAAAAAGTGCCGGTTGAAGCCACCGACGGGAGACAAACTCAGATGATTTGAACTTTCAGTTGGTTATTTAGTGTAAAAAAGTAAAGGAAGCCAGATTTTACAAAAGTCGGGCCGACATTTGAAACCGACTCTGAATTTCCTCATAAGAAAAGTTCCTGAACTTTTCCAGAAGTTGCACTTTGTTGCTTTAAGTCAGGGGAAGATAAATGTTCTTCCTTCCTGCACCAGAAGCGTCGCGTGAGTTGGTCTGAAATTGGCCCGACGAGCTGCCGCGACGCGTCTCCGGCTGCCGTTGACTGGACGCGATGGTCCTCATGTCGCTTCCTGCCCCTGGCGCCATCGTGACTTCTGTGTCTGGGAGCTGCACCCGCCGCGGCTGTTTTTGTCAACGCCACGACGTCCGAAGGCGCCGCCGCGACTCCGACTCAAAGCTTCTCGGCCGCTCATCCTCGACGGGAGCGCATCTGTCGGGGGGGGGGCGGCGGTTTGAGTGTTGCCACTATGTGAAAGGGTCTCCGGGCTGCCGGTGCACTCTGACACCGGCGCCACGTCCCGGAGGCCTCCACCGGCGGGGAGGAGCGTGCGGTTGCAAGCAGGATCCAAGCCGGGGTCAGCGGGTGAGCTGCATGTCCTAAAAGCAAACTGTAACCTACTTTCAGCCGCCACAGCCAGTCGGACGCCGGCGCTCTGTGCGCCTCGCAAAGTCAAAAGGCCAAAAGAAAGAAAGTTTGGGGCGTCTGCCGAAGTCGGCTTCAGTGTGGGCGGCGCCGACCCCCCCAGGCCGGCAGCTGAAAACAGCTTTGATTTCAAGTTTGTCAGGAAAACAGGGACAGCTTTTGTCGCTGCGCAGCATTCTCAGCTAATTCCACGTCCTACACTTCCCACGATGCAACATCTTTGATTAGTCTCACTCATCCAAACACATTCAAAGACATCAAAATTCAGCCGCAGCTGCGTTTCAAAAGAGGAGCAACACAGTAGTTGTTGATTCTTTGTTTGTTGTTTGTTCTGTTTTGATACGCAATCGTGAGTCTGAACAGGATGTTTTAGCTTAGAAAAGAATGTTGGAAGAGGATTAAGCTTTGATTTTTAAAAAGTGGCTCCAACCATTTTCTGCATATGCAACGTGATTCATCTGATCGCACGCACCGTTAATGACCAGCAGAGGGCGCTGTCGCCCACATCCCGATCGCCTCACTTCCTGTTCCTAATTGAGCTCATGACTCCTAAATCTATTGACTTCATCAACACAGCAAACCACCTGCTAGCATGTTTAGCGACAGCTGCTTATTTACACTTTGTCCACTTCTGTTAGCTACTTTAGCCTGCCGACGCTAGCGTGTCACATGTTTAGTTACTGCTCCGCCCCCTTTAGTGCTAATGCTACATGGACTACACGTAGTGTATTTGCTGTGCTGCAGTAAATCGGACCGCGGGAAGCTAATCGTTAGCCAGAGACTGGTGCGGGCTGGCCAAGTGTAGCTCCTCCTCCTCCTCTTTCTTCCTCCAGTTTCTCCACACGCTCACAAACTAAGGAGTGAAACCTCGTAGAAACCACACAAATCAGTGACGGATTTAAAGAAATCGGAACTATTTTGGCCTGATTGTTGTTGATCTTCCATAATCACGGAAAATTCAAACTGGAATATTCACCGAAATTCAACTTTCTGTTTTTCATTTTCTGATTTTTGTTTCCTGACGTGACGAAACAAACAGGAAACAAACGGAGTCAATAAAAAACTGAACCTTGTTTCACCGCCTCCACGTCCAGGTGGTGGCACCAACAGTCTCAGCCAAGTAGACAACCAATCCTGGAGACTTTTGGAGGTGGGCTTAGGTAACATCACACATTAGCTCCTCCTCTTTTGCCTAGTGTCAGGACATACCACTGTGCGGCGTACAGTAGACTCGTTTGAATGCTGGAAAATGACAGAGCTGCTAAGCTCCACCCCTCTCCCGTAGTGGCACAGGGGCGGGGCTAGAGGAGCCAATGTGGAGGATTTTGAGTCACAGGATTTTGAAAGATGAATTTTTTTTAAACGGGAATGTGACGATAATTAACCGATCGCTGTCACGGAATTCGTCGATAAAGACGCTCGCCACGGAGGCGGTTTTACTCGTGGGGCTTCATTGGCCAACGTGTCATCGGGCGAATGCCGCCGTCGCCCCGACGCTCCGAGCCGGGACATGTGTTTTCCTCGGAAACGCAAACACGCCGCCTTGCTTATTGACAGCAGCTGACGGGAGGAAAATGGAGGCGGCCGGCCTATCAGGAGGACCGTTTAAGACCCCGTCGCTTCGGAGCGCTACTATACTGTTGCCGTATTTTGACTGAAATCTTAATGCAATGAGGATTAAAGGGATTACAACATAATCTGGAATAATCCGGAGTGCCGCGGACGGAGGAGCGCTTGTAATAACGTCCGCAGGTCTGACAACATTGTCAGTCACGGCGAGGATTAAAGACGTGGAAAACTTTCCACTAATGCCCACCAACCGCTGGGTGTGTGGGGGGGTCATGAGGAGGCGTACAGCCCCTCCGTTGGCCAGCACGCCGCCGCCGCCGGCTTTAAGCTGATTTACTCCTCCAATTTTTGTTTTGGACCGACGCTCGGCAGCTTCATTACACATGTAAAGAGGAATGAAAACGTATCAATTCTTCTTAGTTCTGCCCAAACGCCATCAACACTCCGACACGTTTGTGTACTTTAAAGGATTAGAAGAGTCGAAATAAGGCCGACCGGCCTTTAATTAGGAGCCTTCAGTCAGGACCAGCCCAACCTGTCATGTGACCCAACCAACATTCAATCACCGAGACAAGAGAGGCGCCTCCGGAACGCCTACGGAAGCTCGCAATGACCGATTCATGGACACACAGGGGCGGGGCTTCGCTCCATGTTGCTACAATAACGCACAAGAAGTTGTGAAATTGCGTTTGTACACGTCAGAGGCAACCAGCGAAGAAGAGCCAAGGATTTTGCCCGTAGGTCTACCAGCTTGATCGCATCCTACTACCTCACCACCAGATGGTGCAGTTTTACAAACATTTTATGACTATTTGTTTTGTTTAAGTATTTGCTTGTTAACTCAGAAAGTTACAGACGGATTGGGATGAAATTTTCTGGAGGGGTCGGAAACAGCCAAAGGAACAACTGGTTCACATTTTTGCTTGTTTTTCCGCAGTCTTTTATGTCGCTATAACAACAGGGAATCTCGTGTTGATAAACGAGAGGGGAACTTCCCGTAATTTTCCACCTTTTTTCCAATCAATCTAAACATTTTAAGACCCTTTTCATGAATAAATAAGTTCAGGCGGGTGTAGCTGGTAGCCCGAGGCTCCGTATGAAAATGGTGTTTCGGAGGTGAAACGAGTCGCTTGTTTAGCAGCAAAAATCACCTTGTCGAGTAAAACTGGACTGTATAAGATGCAGGTTTTCCCGCAGAAGGTCAGCGAGTGTCGGCGACCTTCTCAAACCCGTTTGGCCTCTCCGGTGCTGTCAATGAGGACCGGCTCCGGTCTGAACGAAGCGTGAGATGTGCAGTTCGAACCCGGTGGTAATGCCACGCCTTGAACCCTCCCAACAAACTCCCCCTTCTCTGTTAAATGTTCTTCACTTCAAAATGGAACAGAAAAATGTTTAACAATCAACTCATTTCTGAGGAATCATGTTCATGTTGAACGGTGAGAACCACCAGACCAGAGCCAGGTGTTAAATATTCACCACGTCTGACCTTCACCGCAGATTCAAAGCAACTTTTGATGAACATTTCCTGAAACTTCGTGTGTTTTCTCTCTTTTTGGCAAATAAACTAAAACTGGAGACAAAAAAGTGAAGATCCACAATCCACAACATTTGTGCTGGACGATTAAAATATCATTATTTCAACTTTTAGACGTGTTTATCGCGACAAATGTGACTCCAATAACTCAGTAATTTCACAGAATATATATGTATACATTATTTTTATATCTGAAAGCTGCTCCAGATGTCAAGAAATGTCAATGAGCAGAAATATGTTCTGCCACCATTAGCTAACATCTGTCATAGCCAGCCAAAATTTGTCAGAGCTAGCTAGCTAGTGTCAGCCACGAGTCACTAGTCAGTAAATAGCTAGCTTGCATCTGCTAACACTAGCAACATTTGCCACATCCAGATAACTGTGGCAGATTTCTGCCACTATTACCTAATAGTATTATTACAAATGGCTAACATTGCTAACAGATGGCTACAGGAAGTTGAATTATGCCATTACCGGCTAAATTTGCCACTGCTAGCTAGCTTCAGCCAAAATATAGCTAACACCAACAACAGCTAGCAATGATAGCTAACATCTGCCATTAATAGCTACTACTTGTCATAAATAGATAAGATTAGCCAAAGCTAACTGATGTCACTACTGTCTCACACGTGCCTCTATCAGCTAATATTTAACATAACACGCTAACGTTAGCATTCGCTCAAATGCAGTGGAAAATGACCAATGAGTGGTGAGGAAATATGACCACAACTTGACGGTCAGAAAGATGGAGAAAAAAATGAGTCCAAGCTAATTATCCATCGCTGGGAACATGCAGCCTAACATTAGCGCAGATTCTAATTCAGAAACAGTAAAGAGTAAAACGATGCCAACCGCTCCGTCACAGAAACAGATCACACCCTGGACATGTGTTTTATCTGTGAGCGGCTCCTCCTTTCCCAGAGAAAAGGAGGCAAAGAAGCTGCAGACAGTTTATTTTTCTGCCTATAAGCCATAATGAGGTTGTGCTCCGGGGAATCAGTGGAGCGGAATGTTATTAACGCCTCCAAAAAGGAGGAAAAAATCCGCGGCCGCCGCATAAAGGCAGGAAAAGACTGTCAAACAATTAAAGTGAAGTGAATTCCCTGAGATGGAGGGAAAACAGGCGGCACGAGGAGAGAAAGGAGCTTCCTTCAGGAAGCAGAAACGATGAGCTCAGCTCTGGTTTAATCAGCGGCGTGAAAGTTATCTAAAGACCTGCATGTTTCCTTGTCGAGCCGAGTTTAAGGACCAGAGTCATTACTGCGCCGCCTGCGACCAACATTTCCTCCTGTTCCCCCTGAAACGCTAAAACTGTGTCAGGGAAATGTGCAGAGTCCACCTGAACCTGTCACGCTAACCAGCTAGCCCGGGCCCGTCCAGTCATTTAGTGCCACTTTGTGCCTCTGGAGGCGGCGGTGAATCACTGTATCGCTCAACCACATTTGACAGCAACAAGAGATGCAATCCGGCATCTAGACAGCTAGTTTGCAAATGCTAAGTCGGGCTATTTAACAACAGCTAGTAACGATAGCTGTGGCGACAAGCCGCCCTCAATTTTTTTGGCTTATGAACACGAGAGATGGTCATTTCTTACATATGTCTTTAGCTCTTTTAGCATGCTAATAGACATGTATGATTTGTTCTTCCTGTCATCTTTTCAAAGCTTCACCAACAGCTAGCTGAGAGCTGCCACCACTAGCTACTATTTGCTAACTTTTGCCACAGCTAGCTAAAATCTGCCACTCCTAGATATTTGCAAAGGATAGCTAACTAACTGCCACCACTAACTGATGTTTGCCATTCCAGAGCTTACAATCACCAGCAACTACTAGCCAACATCTGCCAGTCAGCAGACATCTGCCACACCCACCTGCCACTGCTGGCTGACACAGAGAACAACAGATGTGTTTTATGGAGGTTGAGATCCTAAGAGACCAACAGTTGACAGCAGCAGCCCAGGAAGTCCAGGCGTCTGTGTTAGCGCCGTGCAGCTAACGTTCCATGGTGTCATCCACACAATCCCAGACTTGCTTTGCTTAGCTGCATCCTGCCGGCCTCCGTTGTTCCTCCCAACGTGTCCACTCCGTGTCCTCGGCAGGAAGCCGCTGTCACCATCAAAGTGGGTCACGACCCTGCCAGCGCTGCATTTCAATGTCCCTCCTCACCTTTGTGCCTTCACGGACTGACGCACTGAACTGCAGCTGCCGGGTTCAAACAGGAAGGTAAGCAGCAGGAAGGTCATGTGGTTCAATCCCAGTCCAGAACCTGCTCACGACGCCCCTTCAGGAGCCGCAGTTTATCAAACGTATAAAGCTTACGGTAAGTTAACGGCTGCAAGTGCTAAACTTGGCTATTTGGGCAGAGCTAATAATGTTAGCAAACTGGATCATACTGACAGTATTAACAATTTTTTCTTATGGTTGCTGTAACGATTCGCTGCCCTCAGTTGTTCACATTAGCATGTCGGTAGTGTGACAGTGTCGGCTACTACTAGCTAACCTCGGCCACGGCTAGCTGACATCAACCAAGGCTAGCTAATATCAAACAAAGCTAGCTAATATCCGGCATAAATCGTTATTCGCACCTGGTGGGTGGCTGCAGTACAGCTCATTAAAAACACCCCCCTCCATATTAGCAGATGGGAGACAGAACAAACAAAAATGCAGCAAATGAATGTATCCCAAAGATGATTTGTGTCGTTTTAGACACTTTTTAAATTTTTTTGGTCATTTAGGTTTTAATGTGTAAGTTGGTGTATTAGATTTTGTTGTTATTATTTATATTTACGTTACACAGTCCAGACAGGCAGAAAAAACATTTTTTTTCAGGTCTTAAACTGGGATCGAAAGTCTGAAAGTTTCCAACTAGGCCAGCGGCCCCCCGCAGCTGAGTGCTTGTTGTTGGGGGCCGTTCAGGGGCCTCGCCCGTCACGCCGACCGTCCCCTCATTAATGTGAACACTGCAACCGGCTTTGAAAACGCCGGAGCCCTTCAGCCATTTCCCTAATGGTCTGCGACGCCGCTGAACCGGAGCCCCCCCCGGCCTGTCACAGTCAGACGGTCCGTCAACATTTAGCAGCAGATAAAGACGGAGACGGGGCCCCGAGAGTGCGGTGCACGGCGAGCACTTATGTCTGATCCAAACAGCACGTTATGGCCGCCAGAAAAGGGACCATGAAGAGCTCGACCCCCCCCTGGTGCTCCGGCCGAGGACCCACACCGGCTCAGAAGTGAAGATTTGAAGAATCTGCTCCACTATGGGCTAACAATAATCCAGGGGATTGGACGGAGCGAGACGCCCAATGACAACGTCTGTTTTCTTCTCGGGAAAATTGTTTGCTAATTGGGCCACGAAGTTTCTCCTCAGTTTGTCAAACAAAACCCGACATCGGTTTCAAACGGTGCACTTCACAGTGCCGCCTGCCGCTCCGGCTCCAAGAGGGGAACCGGGCGCAATTAGGCTGCGCGCAGAAATAGGGGATATTTCATTGATGGCTGTGAGGGGGTTTTTCCACGGAGAACAGAGCGTGTCGGACGGTTTCATGTCCAAAACTGAGCAAAGTTTACGAGAAAAAGTCTGTGTTTCTGTTTTAAATTGGACTGAATCCACTGAAAAATTCCCTCATTACTCCCGAACCACTGAACAACGTGATTACATCAACATGGCAGCTAAAAGGCGGATTGACTTTAATTTCTACGATCAACATGAGACATCATCAATATTTTTACGTCTAAACATACTCAAGAATCCACATAAAAAAGTTGAAAATGCAGAATTTCAAAGAACATCTACGGGATTTAAAAAATTGTTCTGCCACTTGCTAACGTCTTACAACTACGAGCTAACATCTAATGTTTTCCACAGACGGCTAATGGCTGTCGCAGCTGGCTAACATCTGCCACTGGCTAATGTTTGTCATGGTGAGGTATCGAGGGGCAACTACTACCAAACGTCTGCCACAACTAGCTAACGTCTGTCCGTCACAGCTGGCAAATGTCTGCCTTAGCTAGTAACATGATCAACTACTAACTAACATCAGCGACTGCTTGTTAACATGGGCAAGTGCTAACAAATTGTGCAATAACTAGTTTACATGGGCAGCTACCAACGTTCACCACAACTAGCAAACTTCTGTCACAGCTAGCTAACATGAGCAACTGCTAGTAAATGTCTGTCACATTTAGTTAACATCTTCCATAGGAAGCTAACCTCTGCCACTAGCTAGCATTCCCTTCAATACAGTGTGCTGAATTTAGTGAAGTTCTAAAATAAAATAAACAACAATAACAATAGTATGTCAAATTTGTTGATACGAACGTTTGAATATCTTTGTTTTAAAAACTGAAATGCTAATTGTGGGTCAGGAGTCTCTTTACTTTACAGCTTGTTAAGACATGGATAACGTTTTGGTTTGTCCACGTACTTTTGACTGTGCAGTATATTCAGACTGGTGTGTACAATCTGCCCCCACAGCACTTGGCGCCGCAGGTCACATGATTCGAGCTGTCCCCGCCATCATCTTCTGGTTTCCGCAGATGTGTCACCTGTCGGCGCAATTACGGTCGTCCACGGGCCGGCCAACGCGGCCTGACTGCTGAGGACAAAACGGCGTCCGTCAGCGTCACGGTGGCCTCGATGTGACGGCGCTGATGCTTCTTCTTCTTCTTCTTCTCCCCCGAGCAGGAACAAGAAGCCGGAGATCACAGGCCGTTAATTATTCACGCAGGGCGATGAGGAAGTGACACCATCATCCTCCACGTGTCCATCAGTCCTTCTTAATGTACTGTAATATAAAATAATGCACTGTAAAATATCATTATATATTAGGATATATTATAATGTAATACAGAACAATAATAGACACTGTAATATGCTACATGAGGCCATATTTTCTCTGCCACGCTGACCTGATTTCTCTTTTTGTAGTTTTTCCATATTCGAAAGATTTAGATTTTCTGGAAGTGACTGATTAAAAGTATGACTGGTGATGACATTAATTTTAGCTCGTTAAATTGAGAAAAACGGGATTTTAATCTGTGTTGATTTTCAAATTATTCCTTTAAACTGTCAAATAAATGGATGGAGTGGATCGTCTGCATAGAGATGTATTTTCGTATCCTCAACATGTGAATAGACGAGTTCGAGTCTTTCATTTTACTTGTTGAATGACTGTGTTTTTTGTTTTAGAGACAGAAAAAAACAGGAAAGAATAATAAAATAAAAAGATTAAAATATACGGTAAATGTGGCCTGGGAGGCCGACTCGGGTGCCTCTTGGAGCTCGTTCCTCCGTCAGCGGCCGCTGCCTGAGCCCTGCTGGAATGTGATGGAGGCACTGGGTTGGGTTTCACCAGCAGGTGTCTCTTGTTTCCCCTCCTTCGTTTCCCACACTGTTTGGCCACCTGTTCTCACCTCTGCAAACATCCACACTGCAGCTTTTTACCGCTAACGACACCAAACAACCTGCTGCACAAGTGGGAAACCAATGTTTGTGTGTCCACGGAGGTGAAACAACAAAAACATCGTCAGCTTTTGATTTTCTTCCTCAACAAGCATCAGGTTACTGAGGTCAACTGACTTTAACGGTAAAATGCTGCTGAAGCTCCGCAGTAATAAATTTGTTTTTGTTTTGCAGGATAATGCAGGAAGGAGATCATAAACGTTTGTGGCTAAACATGTGAATATTCATTCATTCATTCATTCATTTTCTACCGCTTATCCCGTTAGGGGTCGCGGGGGGGGGCTGGAGCCTATCTCAGCATCTTGGGTCGAAGGCGGGGTACACGCTGGATGAGTCGCCAGTTCATCGCAGGGCTGACATATAGAGACAAACAACCAAATAGCAAATACGCTGGTTGAAGCGATTGTTGACGCCTGGTTAATGATTCAGGTTACAGCTGATTAATCGATTCGTTGGTTGAAAGAGAATTAACCAACAACTATTTTGATCATCAAACATTTGTTTCTGTCTCGTTTTGATCTTATTAAACGTTTTGTTGGTCGTTTGCAGCTCCTTAACTATGAAGATTTGCTGCTTTTTTTGTCATTTCTGGATGTGAATAAATGATAAATGAATTAATCATGATAATAATTAAATAATCTACATGTAGATTATACTCTCACAATGATAATCTAATCCTGGAAGTCATCTCGGGCTCAGGAGCCAGTTTTTCCTCCTCGGCTCATCTTCTTCTTCGTGACTGGAGGACGGTTTCAGGTTAAGACAGGAAAAAAACAGGAAATGGATTTATGGTTGTCGGCGTGTCGGCCGGCGTTCCACTTGTCGGTATTTGTTGGAGCAGCGCTCCGCTGCCTCCGCGTCTCTTCTTTAAAAAGCGGCGGCTCCTGCTTGAACGCGCTCTGTGTCCACGGCCGCTGCCCTAATCCAGGCCTGCTCTTCCTCCGAGCAGGGAGTTAACTTAATCCCTCTCATTTAGGCAGCTGCACTGCCGGGAACTCTGGGAAAAAAAAAGGGGGAAACTTAGAACTCTGTGACCGACACTTTCAGCTGTTGTGACGGGCGGCGTTTTAATTTGGCGGTGAATAATTCATGGCGGCGAGACGTGGTCGATCCCGAACACGCCGACACACATCAGCGTGACGGAGAGACTTTAAGTGACTGTCAAAATAAAAAGGAAGTGAAGGTCACCCTTCCAGAGTAAAGTGAGCATGAGATCCAGAGTCTTTGACCAGTCAAATTTAAAT
Source organism: Mola mola (assembly GCA_001698575.1). Lineage (NCBI taxonomy): Eukaryota > Metazoa > Chordata > Actinopteri > Tetraodontiformes > Molidae > Mola > Mola mola. The sequence goes on from KV751406.1 coordinate 30,817, forward strand.
GTGTGCACTTATTCTGGTTACTCACAAAACATTGAATTTCCTTAATCCTGGATTTGATAATCTCAACTAACTAATCCTAACTTGACCCTTTGGTTGACAAAACATCCAACAAAGTTTTTCAGAGTTTGATTTGGAATTGAAGGTAATCTAGATTAGACACCAGGTTGCAAGTAAAAACATAAAACTGGTGATCAGGAAATGTTCAAGACAAAACGGTGCCTTCAGGTGCAGTTTATAAACCGCTGGTGACAAAATGGTGCCTTCAGGTGCAGTTTACAAAACATGGGTGACAAAATGGTGACTTCAGGTGCAGTTTATAAACAGCGGGTGACAAAACGGTGTCTTCAGGTGCCGTTTATAAACCGCGGGTGACAAAACGATGCCTTCAGGTGCAGTTTATAAACCGCGGGTGACAAAACGATGCCTTCAGGTGCAGTTTATAAACCGCGGGTGACAAAACGATGCCTTCAGGTGCAGTTCATAAGCCGCGGGTGACAAAACGGTGCCTTCAGGTGCACTTTGGCAGGTCATCTTCACCGGCTCTCTAACTAACTTCAGACTTTAACTGATAAAAGATTTGTTCGTTCAGGCTTTAAGCCGAAAACTTCACACATCTGCTCTTCACTTTACATAAAAAAAGATAAATAAGAATCCTCATTAAAACGGCTGGCGGGGGTCAGGAAACACAATTTCCAATTTCTGCAAACATCTGAGCTGCTTAACCGTGAAATCAACCTTTCGCCCACATCTGGCACTTCCAGCCGGCTGAACGTTTGTAACGGGCGCCGGACGGACACGGTAATAAGCCTGAAACCTTGTCAAGAGAGGTCAAATCACAAGACAAATAAATAGGAAATTGCTCCCTGCGAGCCTCCTCGCTGTCACCCCTCGCTCGTTACCTTCAGCACTAAAAGGGATTCATGGCGTTTGAACGGGCGCGCTGGTCTCGGGGGGTCACGCTCTGAGGTGCAGGTGCTGCGTCCAAGGAAAATAATTGAACAAACAATTAGAATGAGCGTTTCCGCGCCGCCGGCGTGTTGAAAAAGTCTGCGGTTGTGTTCTGGATCAAACAGTCCCTTCGCCCTGGGAAGGATTCTGCTCCGGGAGCCTCTCCTGGTGTCGTTCCAGCCGGAGGAACAAGAGTTCCTGACTGCTGCACCTCGTCCACCGCCACCAACGGGAAGTCAACGCCACCTTGGGACATCAACACGTCCCGGCGCCGCGGTGGTGGAAAAGGTCCCGGACCCCGAACTGGTCACCTTTCTGAGCTTTTGTTTGTCGGATCGTCCCGTTGTTCCCCGGATGGGCAGATGTTGTCATTGGATTATTATGACAGCGGCGCTTTGGTGGGAAGGAACCGGTGGAAAATGTGGAGCTTTAAGAAAAACAGGAGTGAGTCACGGTGACGAGGTCTCAGTCTCCTTCTGCACTTCGTCCTGGTTTGGGCCATTTTCCAGGCTGCTGGAAGGCAGGTTTGTTCCCTCCGGATGTCTCACAGAATTTAGTCTTTCTGTCCACTAAGCTAACGATTAGCTAACCTGTAGCTTCATATTTATGGTACAGAGGTGATTGTCTCCGCCCTGCTGGTGCATGTGGGTTTTGACATTAGGAGACCAGTGGAAGGTGCGTTCACAACCAGCCTGACCCCAGATCAAACCTGTTCGGGACCCGTCTTTGACCAGACCTTGACACAGAATATTACACGTTAGTCGATGTGAGTCGTCGTGTCTATTTTAAATGTCGTTTTTTGTTTTTAACTTACGATAACATTTTGTGTTGTTGTTCGCGTGGTTTTCAAACTGCGACTGTGGGCGACGTTAACGACATTTTTTCGGGTGACATGACGAAGACCTTATAGATTCTGGTACGACTGAAAAAAAATACTGCGAAATTTACGACGTCTGCTAACAGTTGAAGCTAATTTAGTCACATTTGATCCCATTTGCCTTCCCGTCTTTCCATTTCTTTCTGACAGAACCGGCTCTCACGTTTCACACCGTTTCGTTTGGAGGGAGGAACAGGTGACGTGATCAAACGAAACCTTGAATAGCGTATCGACGATGTCCACTTCCTCCCTGAGGACTTCCTGTTCCTGTTGTCTTCCTGGTTGGCAGCACTTAGGTAATAACAGATGGAAGCGAGTTTCTCTTCGTTGTTTTTGATGCTGCGAGCGTCTCGCGGGACCCAGCAGGCCGGCAGCACCTGTCAGGATCCACCGGGGTTGTGTGTCTAATTAGCACACGAGGAATTCGGTGGCAGCATCGTCGGGAGGAAACGAGCGCAGGCTGCAATTAGAACCTGTCGGCATCTGGAGAAACGAGGAAGAGGAGGTTTTTCTTCACTTTGAGGGAAGAATTTGAATATTTAATACCTTTGATTTCTTTAAACCAAGTCACTTTTCTGAATTTACGTGTCAAAATAAAAAGGAAGTGACTAATTTTAATGCAGAAAATCTCCTGATGCCACAACTAAATGCTTGAGTTCTTGAATCAGAATTGAAGCTAAATTGAACCACAGCTAATGTGAATAATAAGGGGGAGCTCAGCTTTACCAGACTTTATGCTATGCTAAGCTAACCAACTCAAACCAAAACAGGATCCAGAAAACCAGATCTGGACCCCGATCCTGGTGCTTTTCTTTGCGTTTTAATGGATGTGGGACTAAAAGGTGAGAATTAATTAAAATGGCTTTATTCCACATTTAAAAAACAAGTTTGTTCTGACCACATTCGGTTTAAAACGCAGATTTTATTTTCTATTGTTTGTTCATTTCCTGCCATCCTGTCTCCCCGAAGTTGAAGGGGAATGTTTAAGGAGGAGAGAAGAAACAAAACAAACAAACAAAAAAAGTGTGATCATGGGTGTGCGCCCGATTTATTTATCGCCGCCATTTTGACTCAGACAGCCAGAGCTCGTGTCAAAGGGAACAAACGGCTCTTCAATATTTCACTGTGTTCCACAACCAAAAGAGCAGCATCACATGATGAATTAAACAAAAGAAGAAGAAGACGCGGCGAGAGGAAACCGGCGCCGTGTCAGACGTCGTCCTCGTTTTATCCAGCAGGCACGGCTTCAATACTAGAACAGACGTCATGGGCGGCACCAGAAGCACCGCGGTGACATCATGGCAACGAGCGCACTCCGTGGAGGCTTACGGAAGGCTGCGATTTAGTGGTGAAACAAAGCTGCCGTAAAATGACAGCACTAACAGAGTTGCTCTGCCACACCTGGCTAATCTTCTTTGGCTAACACCTTCCACAGCAAGCTAACATCTTCTACAGCAACAATGGCTCGCTAATTTTCTGCGACTTGCTAAACCTTTACAGCTAGCTAACATCTTTTACAGCAACATCTTCAATGGCTCGCTAATCTTCTGCAACTAGCTGAACCTTTACAACTAGCTAACATCTTCTACAGCTAGCTAGCAACTTACTCAACTAATATCTTGTATGGCTAGGTTTTCCACAGCTCACTGACGTTTTAATTTCACGAACGCGCACACGTTGAGAAAGCAACTACCATTTGTGTCCCCCGTAAAACCAAAAGTAAACGGTTCCATATTACAGTTTCTGCCTGTAAAGTCAATGACTGTAGCCGCTAACTTACAACTCTTCTCCACGGAGCTAACAGGCTACTGCGAGCACATCAAATGATGTTATTACACAACACTTCCTCCGCTGGCCGAGGAGAAAGAGCCTCCAATGCTGGGAAGCGCTCACGTCGGATAAAACTCAGCCAGCTCACTTGACACAAAGTGGTGCAGGAGTTGTTATCAGGCCTCGTTTTCTCCTCGGCCGCTCGTCCTCGGGCCGCTTCTGTCTCTACCCATGACTCCCCGAGACGAGCCGAGGGAAGGATGAGGCCCCAGGGCCGCGGCCCTCCCTGGACCCCCAACCCCGGGTCAGCCGGGCCCCCTGGTGGAGGAGGGGATATATCACTGGGCGGCCGGGCGGAGGAAGGAGGAGGAGGCGTCTTGTGCACTGAGCGTTTAGAGAACAGCTGGAAGGAGGAGGAGGAGCGTGTGCTCGTCCGTGCACATGTGTTTTCTCACGTCGGGATTGATTCGATCTGTCGGCTGTGTATGTGTGTGGTCGGTGTGTATTCCCAGCCGGGCTCTCGGCGCTGGGAGCGGGTTCAGCACCGGGGTCGTTCTCTGGGGGCCGGCGCTAGTCTTCAGGGAGGACTGTCAGGCCGAGGAACGGTGGATTTGTGAGCGGAGGAAGCGATCTTCAAGTGAAATTTACATCAGCAAAACTTGAACGGCCTCACACGTTAAGACCAAAAATTAGCATGGATGCTATCAGAGGAGCAGTTTTGGTAACTTTTTAGAAACAATTCTGCATTGATGTAATCTGACATTTTTATCTTAAATCTACACATACAAACTTTAATTACAATTCCTTTAATCCCAACGGCCTTTCACGATTAATCGATTAATCTTTTACTCCGTCTTTACTGAGGTCAAAACTCTTCATCTACTGTCAGAAACAACCGAAGGCAGCGAAACCCGACGTTGAAGCAGCTGCAAACAACAAATGTTTGACATTTATTCTCAAAACAAGACTGAAATGATTGTTTCATTAATTAATCGATTAATTGTTGCAGCTCTGCCCTTCATAAACCTCCTTGATTTAGTTTTCAATCACCAAAATAACGTTCCAAATAAACTAATTTACTATATAGAGCAAAGTATTTTCTAACGGACGCTGCACAGTTGCTGAATTTTCCTTTATGGCTTTAATTCATCTATTTCTCTGAATTTTCCAAAGTAGTTATTTTTTAAATTAATTTCTAAATGGGTTCAAGAAACATGTTTTGTCACAGGTAGCTAATGTCTCCCACAGGTAGCTAAGGTCTTCCACGGGTAGCTAACATCTTCCACGGGTAGCTAACGTCTCCCACCGGTAGGTAACGTCTCCCACCGGTAGCCACCGTCTCCCACGGGTAGCCAATGTCTACCCGTTAGCTAAATCATGAATTTAAAAAAATGTGACTACAATAAATACCAATAAGAACAGTAACAATGAAGTTTTCAGACTGACACAGAGAGTGACTTCTACAGAAGATGATTAGGGCCATGTGTCCAAACATTTGAATTGGTCCTAATCATCGTATGTTATTCTTTTTATTTGGTTGTTACATTACACAATCTGAAAAATTTTTAAAGTCAGCTCTTTGACGCGATCCAACATCGTGACTTTCTTGCTCTGAAATAAATAAAAACAATTGTTTTGGATCAATAAACACAGTGCTACATGCGGTGCTAATGCAACAGATAGCTGTGTGTTGCCCAACACCGGAATCGACCATCTGACTAATTACAGCAACGTGTCATCAAAGTCCGGCCCCTGGAGAGCCCGCGAGGACCCCTGAACGTGGCCTTCCGGTCAGGAGGAGGAAAGCCTCATTGTTGCCACCAGAAATAACAGTTTTTCTATAATTCCCAGTATCTAAACAGAAGAAACCAAGTCCGGAAACAGAGCAGGAGGCCCTCGACGGCTAAAAGCAGCCTGCGCAGCTGGCGCCAGCCGCGGCGCGAGGCATACTTTCAACGCTCGCCATTTACCGACGCTAAATGTATGGAATCAGGCTAGGCCTAAAAACTACAATTACAGGTGATACACAAATTGAAATCATAGGGGCTCCGTTTATTTTGTGCAGGAAAATTGTCGTAATGAGCAGTTTGGCGATTGGTGGGGTGGGAGCGAGGGGGCGGGCCCAGTGTGTGTGTGTTGGGGGGTAAACAGCTGCACCTGCTGCTGCTACACTTAATGATATCGGATGATCTCATTAGGCAAAGTGCTCGTAAACAGATGTTGAGTCGCTGCCTAAACAGCGTCAGCTGAGCTTGTGCGGTTCCCGAATATTTATGTAGGGCTTTTAAGTTTGCTACGTTAATGACCCCTCTTCCGTTAGCGGCGCGGGGAGCCGATCTGATCCACCATCAGCAGGAGAGGATTTAACCTTCGGTCGACAGGTGAGCACCCTGCTGGTCACTTCAGAGAACTGCAGGTTTTTAGGGTTAGCTTGTCAGCACATCCTGGTACATCCAGATCAGGATCCATCTCAAAACTGTATTATGTCTTTTAACAGAAACAAACATAGAAATCTGCCCGTAACTTTATGAACTGCGTCCATGTTTAAATTTATCCAGATGAGCTCCAGAAAGGACCAATTATATCTTGAAAAAACCCATAAAAATCCGTCCATTAGTTTCTACGTTACGTCCATGTTTAAAACTGATCCGGACTGAGAATCCAGACGTAAAGTCATGTAATTACAGCAGCGCGGGATAAACATTTTAGAATAAATCTACGCAATTTTGTTGTTCTATTGTAAACAAATCAGAAACCGGTAACCAGGAAGTAAAGAAAGTTAAACAGCTGGTTGACTGAAGGTTTCTGCTCCATGTTAGCAAACACCTCAGCAACACTTTGACTGGAGTCAGTCGCGAGAATGCGATTTATTTTGACATTTTGAATTGGTTCGTGCAGTTACATCGTGTAGCCTCGTCGAGCTGAACGCCGTAGCTGAGTTTTTCAAATTAATGTGACAATTTAGAAGCTAAAAGACGGGAAACAGGACCTAATTTGAAAAGCGTCAGAGTTCCCCTTTAATAATGACCATTTCCTGTCCTGTACGAGAGGAGACGGGATTCTCGAGTGCTTCACGTGTTTATTTGACAACATAAAGCTTTAATCTAAAACTCTAAGTCAACAGAGAAGAAGAGTCAATAAATAGCTAAACACAGTCCAGCAGCACCGTGAACTGAAGCAGTAAACATGTAAACATCCTACTGACGGACAAAAACAGCTGCAGCACTTCATGTGTTTATGGAAAAACAACGTGGCAGCCATCTTTATTTGGGTCAGTAAGACGTCAGTCCTCAAAGAGCTGCAAACCTCGTTTGAGATATCTTGAGCGTCTATCGCTGACTTCCTAGTATTTCAGTGTAAAAGCACAAACTTCTTCAACTTTTAGCTAATTTTCACGCTTCGTGACGCGTGAACAGAAATGGAAGCTGGGAAGTTTCTTACCTCCGTGACGTCTTCAGCGACACCCAAGCTGCAGGAAACACCTGTGTGACGTCACTACGAGCGTCGCCACATGGCACACTTCCTCCCTCCTCCTCTTCGGTGGTTCAGATGCCAACGAGGAGCACTACCGTCCCCTTCTGTTGAGGAGGGAGGACACAACAAGAAGTTTCTCCTCTCTGGCTCAAAGATTCGACTAAACACTTACAGGAACTTGACAAGCCAGTTTTTGTGTGAAGCTTTCAATGTGAAGGAACTAAAGGAAGTGGTTGTAACCTTTAATTAAAGCTCATCCTGGCTCCTTCACTCACTTCTAAACTAATCGTGTTGTGAGGTCTGTTCATTATGTCGAGCTCCGGTTGAGGAAAAGGCAAAAATGGAGATGAGTTGGGACAGGAAGTGGCGGCGGTGGCGGGCTCCCTGCGCATCAAGCCTCACTTTTAAACAACCACTCGTACACGTGTTAACAGATTTATGGAAAAGGTTAACGTCCTTGTGTTATTCTGCTCAGGCGCTGCCAT
>KV751406.1:75190-120190 GCA_001698575.1 Mola mola
AGCAGGGGGGAGGAGGGGCACTCGGGTGAGCTAAGGCTGTGGGGTTAAGTGTGACTGTGGTGTTGCACTTCTTCTTTTTTTTTTTTTTGACAACCTCCCACGTCAAAAAGCTGATGTTTTTTGGTTTTTTTTTCCTTTTTTTTGCCCCAAATGACCAGAATGGATTTGTTGGACTTCACCTGCTGAGGTTTCGTCTCCAAACCCTTTGGCCCCCCGTGATACATTTCTACTTTGAGATGCCTGAAGAGCTTAAAGAGTCTGCAAATATAGAAAATTCCAGGTTCAGTTTTCTGCACTATGCATATTTTACTGCAACGGTTCTTGTATTTGTTTGGTGGAAAATACGATCAACCGATTATCCTCAGAACCTTTATTTTATTTTTTTGATTGATATTTAGCCCTGCAACCACAGGAAAAAGCCTTTAAAAGATTAACCTCCATTCTTGACCACGAAACACAAAGTCTAAGACTGCAGTGGGCCTACGTAACTATTCATACATCTTTAAGTAATTTTGATTCACGGTGGATTTCTCACAATCGTTGAATATCAACCTGAAATTGGATGCTTGGCAGGTTTGTGTTTCTTATTTTTTTAGCTAAGTCATTAGCAACCCAGCATTTCGGCTCCAGAGACTACATGTTTGATATATTTATAGCATCATTTTGTGTATTTGTAAATAGTGAGGAGAGCTGAGCAGTTAGCAAAAGCAGCGTTAAAAAGACAAAACATTTAGTTACCCAGTAAGGATCTCCCTACATGACGAGTAAGGATTTTATAAGATTTTACGCCGATGATACTGCGCTGTTTGACTGACTTAATGATCGCCTCTTTAAATCTTTTTCTTTCTTTAATCAAGATGAAGTAACATTTGACTCTGAAGTTGAGTTTTGAATGCAGGTGTTGCGTCAAACACTCGTTAGAAGCACGTTACACACCTTTGTGACCGTTTTAGGTGATGATATGTCGAGCCATTTGTGGCTCTTCTGACCTGCTGGCGCTGCCGCAGCCCCTCTTGGCCTGCCACCGGCGTCGGGGGAGATCCTGATTCACAGAAGCCATGGCTGCTCCTCAAACCCGCCGGCAGATGCTCCCTTTCTCCTGCCTCGCCAGCCGGCAACATGGCTCCTCCGACATGCCCGTGTGTCTGTCCGCCTGACTCGGTCTGTCCGTCCATTCGTCCGGCCATCTGTCCGTCAAGCCTCGGTCATGAAAAACCTGCACGGGCATTTAAAGGGGCAGTGTGCGATTACTGGCCTCCCTATAAGACGAACTGTGCAGGGTCCTAGAAATAACATCTAAAATTAGGAGGAAAAAAAGGCTCATGGAAGGCAATATGTTCCCATGAATTATTTATTGGCTCAAGTGTTCCAGTGCCCACATTGGCTGATGAATGATAGATGGCAACATGTTGCGGCACTGAGCCTTTTCCTTGTCTTTAGAAAACACTGAAACTCTGTCTTTGGGTCAATTACAGGCCATTGTGACTTGGGCAGATTTAAAGCTGCGGTTTAATATGAAAGTTCCCTTTCAGCGAAACTTTATCGACAAACTTGCCACCTCCTCAAGCTTTATGGAGCATTTTAGCCACTTTCAACTTCTTGTTTTGGTTTAATGGCTTTGGACCCACCTCAGAGAAAATCGCCTCATAAACAAGCTGTGCAGGTAGCAGTGGCTAAAGATGCTAAAGAGATGTTAAAATATGACAAAACTTGACACTGACACAACAACAGCTAAGAAATACTAAAAATTACCTTGAAAGTGCTTGATGTAGTAGGAAATCCGGTGTTAGTGTATATCAAATTTATCAGGTGATAAATCTACATTCTGTTTACAAGAGTCAAAATATAACTGATCGCTCCATAAATTATAAAGGAAAGACATCGTGAGGAAGTGATTTTACCTCGTCGAGGCAGGTTTGAGTCAGATCGTGGCTGTTACAGATGATGTTTCTTCCCAGAAGACATCACAGTTTAAACAAAGGCACTTAAATATTTAATGTTCCAAGTTATCCTTCACAAAGCTTTCTCCGTTTGTCGTATCGTCGTGGAATATTCATGAAATTTATCTTTCCGACTGATGTTTTCATCCAAACAGCTGATATAAATTGGTGTTGAGGACGGTGTCCGTTTTGAAATATTCTTGTGCATCATCATTAATAATTGAACGTGTTTTACTGGAACTGTGATACGGATCCACGGCTGTTTCTGCGTCCACTGAAGCTCTGAGAAACATTGTCACAGATTGTATAAATGAGAAACTTTCTTGACAAGGCACACTTGTTAATGAATAAATCAGAGCATTAATGACTGGAAGTTTGTTTTTCTTCTTCTTCTCGTGGCGGATGAACCCTGGAATGGGGAACCGGCCATCTGCGGTCTTTTCTGTGCGTGTGAGCATGTGCGTGTGTGTGTTTGTGAGCTGCGGTCCAGCGTCCGCTGGGGAGGCTCGGCTGCTGCCCCACTTTCCTCGCTCTCATGTCCGACCGGGACCATCTGACGGGGCTAAAGACCAGTGTCACATGTCTATATTTGGCCTCTGCGGCCGCCACTGCCAGGCCTCGACGCTGCAGTTGTTTTCCAAAATGCACAGGGCGATCGACGATAATGAGGAAGGACATTTTAATTAGGGGCCGTCGCAACCTGGGGACGACATGCGGGCTCGCTCGGCGGGGGGTGAGAGGGAGGACGGGAGGGGGGTCCGGTCACCATCACACCTCCTTCTGGGAGTTCGACTGGTGAAAGTCTCACTGCATTTTTAGGAGGGAATTAAAACCAATCTGCATCAAAATCATTTCAAATTCGGTTTGTTGTTGCAAAAGTAACTGGAATTAGCTGGACCTGACTGAACCTGCTCCAAATAAAATCAGGTGAGGCGGAAGGCAGAAATACTAAAAGTTTCATCAGCGCAATTATCACTTTCCGAATTATGAATAGCATCAGCATCAATATCCAATTTGTAATTAAAAGGCAACTTAAATTTGTGACAATGTTGGCGCTCCAAGTCATTCGAGAGTCATTCCAAACTTAAAGAAATCCAACCTAAATTTAAAGTGGACAATTTCCCAATCTCGAGCGTTAAACAAAGACAGTGTTAGCTACATGGCTATAGCTAGCACTCTGGCTACTCCCCGAAGCAAAGTTTGAAGTTTTGAATTCCAGTTGAAGCTAAAACTCTTAGTTCTTAGTGTTGCCATAAAGGCAGAGTAAACACCTGATTGTATCAATAAGTAACAGGTGTTGTTACTCATCCAGTAGAAAGAATGTTGATTTTGAGCCATCTAGAGTGCCAGCGGTGAGAGGAAACACCGGAAACGTTGGCGTTTTTGCTGTTACGCTGTTTAATGGACATACAGTTCAAGTGTCACCAAAGTGCAAAGTGTCATTTGCAGGTTGTATTGATGAGAATATCATTTTTTAGCCCGAATGACATTAGGTTGATAGTGCATGTGGGGGGGAAAAAAACCCCACTTAAAACTTTTAACAAATCAGAACATGAAGCATCTTTTAGAATGCAAAAGGCAATTTTATACATTTTAATTTAACTCAACTTCTGGTAACCCACTAACCCTTAAGCGAATCATCTAATGAAGAACTTTCTGTGACAGTAAACACATGGAGATTAACCTTATTGTAATTATTTTAAAAAAGCCTTGTGCTCATGTTCCAGCTCAGGGTACGATTCTATTGTATGTCTCAGAAGGTCTCCAAGTGTACACAGAGACGAATATTAGAGCAGTTTGAGTCGCAGAGGTTGACAAAGAAATCTCAATCTGTCGTTTTTGCTGTGGACACGCTGATCCGACTTCCTGCAGCAAGCTGGGCTCAATATGCAGAGGAGAAACAAATGTCCACAAACCATACAAGCAAAGAAGAGACGGCTAACGCTAACAACCACGCAGTGTTGGTCAAGCCTGTTCCAGCCTTCAGAATCTCCTGAAATGCCTGCAGGTCATTTTAAGACACTTTGTGAAATCAAAAGAGGACAAAACTCATATGTTCTGCTGCTCAACATGAGATCTGGATGAAAACCGCCTGCAGAAAAGGACAGAATTTAAAAAATGAAACTCATTAAACATCTAAAGCCATTTATGTATGTGTGAGGAAAGAGAATTCCTATGAATTTCAAAAAAATAGGCCTGTTTGAAATTAAAAATTGATTATGTCATAAGGGATTTAGATGATAATATGCATGTATGAGGAAAACCATCGTGCTCCACATTTACAGGTCTTTTAGTTCACACTCGCAGCCGTAAAAACGACTTCTAATGAGATCAAGAGATGAGTGAACTCTAACTGAGAGATCAGCAGGATCACAGGCAATCAGCGGCTACAGGAACAAGTATCCTTTGTCTTCAAAATGTTTATGTATATCCGAATCGCGCAAGGACAATGAATCTTTCATGAATGTGGAAAACTGTGCTTCATGTGTACTGGCTATATGTGTGGAACAGATGAAAAACAAAGCAATGGGCCCACTGCAGCCTTATTTAATATTCATCCTGTGTTCCCCTCAAGCCAAAACTGTACAAGGTGTGAGGAGAACACTCACCAAAAAAGCAAAAGTTGTTGAATAGCTGCATACATGATCATCTGTGCCAGTTAGGAGAGCGGCTCGCCGCGGCGCGTGTGCATAAACAAAACAAGAAAAACAAGCACAGCCCGATCCTCACCTTATGAAAAATGAAAACAGGCTGAAAAACCTGGAAAAAGCCAATGGCTAGTCGCGCTCAGCTCGCTAATCAACTAAAGGCAACATCAGAAAGAATAGGTAATTTGAGACACAAAAAGAATAAGTAATTTGGGAGGCACATACCCAAGTGGCCAAATTATTTATGCCTAATGGAACATAGGGGGGGTGTGCGCATTCATTTGCAATTAACCGATCTGCTTTATTACCTGTCACTTGCTAATGCAGCTGAAAGCTGCGTCTCAAGCGCCCGTAATTACTGTCTGAGGTGTGCAGGCACTTCCTACGTTTCCGTACCTTTCCGCTGGTGTCTGTCTTCCTGCAAAGTTTGTGTCTGACACAAATCTCCGATGATCTGAAAGGTGAAAAACAGTTTCTCTCTCTTTGAGAAGTCAGATATTAGAGCCTCCACTTCAATAATTGATTAGTTTAATTATGTCGCTTTCTTGACAGAACTACAACTGAGCTGCTTGTCTGATGTACAAACTGTAAAAGAAGAGGAGCAAACTGTGATTATTTATTGTCTTTCATTTACTTTATTCTGAGTCCGTGAAAGAAAACGACACTGATTCTTTTTTTTAAAGTAACTTTCCAGTCATTTTTCATTATTACGTTCCTTGTTTCTTTGGTTTTTTTTTTGGTTTTTTTTTTAATCGATTTACAGCACAAAAGAAGTACTTCTGCCATTGCTGAACCAAAACAGGAAGAAGCATGTTACCCCTGGTCACCATCCCCAGTGAACTGTGGACAACAGTACCCTGCTGATGGAGATACCAAAGGCGAGTGACAGAATCCGAGGTAAAAAAAAAAAATGTAGTCAGGTAGTGGCCTTGTGACTTTTCGGGGAGTTATTTAAGACTGGATTTGGAACAAGCCCATACTGATGAGTGTAAGAAATTCTACTAATACATTCTGAGCTTGTGAAAATTTGCATACAAACCAGGGTGTCGTCTGTTTCATTTTGACAAGAAAGGATGTGCATCAGCAAAAAACAGGAAGTGGAATCGTTTTCCAAAGATCACCGTCCCAGGTAACTGTGGAACAAATATAAAAGAGAAAGTACGCCACTGACGGAGGAGGAAAGAATGAAAATTATTCAAGACCAAAAACGTGCATCAGTGAGAAACTATATTATTAATACAACTGTAGGTGTTATATAACCGTTATATAAGGCTTGGATTTAAACAAGTCCTTACTTTTGCAAGAGATTCCACTAATATGTGTACAAACAGGCATTATGTCTAATTCGTTTGGCTAGTAGCAGGTTTAGCGGAAACATGAGGGAACGAACACCTCAAACTGACTGCAGTTTCTGGATGTTTGCAATTCCAATAAGATTTTTTTTTCCCGCTGCCTTGATTGTTGAACATGGAAACCATTCTCCGCAAACGGCGCTCTTCAAACATATGTAATGAGCCTGAGCACTGCGACTGCGATTGGCTCTTCCCGGCCCGGGTACCCAGAGGAGGCTCCCTTAAGAGCAGATCTCCTGTTAAGTATGAGATCCCTGAGAGGAGAAGTGTTTGAAGGTCTCTGGTTTCTTTAAATATACCGGCCCGTCTGGGGAATATAATGGCTTCCATATATAATTAAGATGAGTACGTCGTTTGAGGGTTTCTGCATCTCTGTGCTGCACCTTCATGGCTGCAGTGGCTTGGCGTACACCGCGTGGCTTTATTTAGAAGTGCGCACGTGGGCAGCATTTACATCTTAGAGCGTATTCCCTCAGGGGAGGCTGCTATACAGAGGCGAAGAACACAGAGTGCAACCACGGATGGGGGCTCGGCTCCAACGTCGAAGGGCGTAGAAGCAACCAAGAGGGAAGGAGCCGAGGGTCATTGGTCACGGAGAGCATAGAGGTATGAGGGAGGAAGTACAAGCAACAAATCCAAGACAAAGAATTCAAATCAAAATCAATCAAAGGATTAAGAAAACCAAGGGGGTACACACAAAAATGATCTGCTCCCGGTTCACCAGAGTGTGTAGCCAAAGTTAAGCTGAGCTCCAGGGGTCCATCGGCTAGAAACGAACTCTGATTGAGCTAATGAGCTTGTTTGGATAAGGCCATCTTCCTCAGCGCCACGAGCTGCCATCTGACTTTCCAGAGACGGCGAGTGAAGACACTTCTGATGGCTCTGACGGCAACAGGCCCCGGTCTAGGTTTGGTGTGCTTTGCGCATCCATCACCAGTAATAAAGCTGTTTGACACAGATTGGCCCTGTTATCATCCATCATTGCTCCGTTAAGATACAAGTTGGGCTTTGGCATGACAGAAGTGAGGGATGATTGCCATTAGATGAAGATCTTTGCTGTTGACGGCCCCTCTCTCTAATTGAGAGAACAATGCCAGGAACCCACAGAGTGAGGAGCTGTAATGAATTGAGGCTCCCTGAACTTGCTTCATGATGAGCTAACGTCGTAGCTTGAGACAACAAAATGCCCTTCCTGCTGCCGCAGAGGAAGAGGGGCCCCTAAACGTCCAGATGTGACAGTTGATGAGCAGAGGATTATGTTGTTCGCATCAGGCAAGTTTGTAATAAACAACTTGACTCTACTATTAAAATGTTTTATGAACGCCGATGTAGCTTCATAAACAGCTGATGCTAAGCTCAGATAATAAAGACGGCTGACACGTCTCCACTTCCTCCCACTAAACAAAAATGATGATGCATGAATTATTTTGAGTCTGCGCAGCAGATTGGGAGGTAAAACGGGAGTGTCTCCCCAACACAAGTAAGCGATCGCGTTTAGCGGCCAGCTGTCAATCATGACATTAATTTAAATAACTGATTACAACCAAACTGGTCAGAAAAAAAAGAGATGAAAACTTGAATTCATCAGTGTGTTAAGAACTAATGCTACGTGACTGAGCTTTTAGTGTGTTACATGTCCCATCTGCTCACATGGAGGGAGAAGGGGACGGGTTTATGAGCAATACCTCAGCCAGCCACCAGGCCGGGTCAAGATGTTTTCTTTTGTTTTGTCATCGATGACGTGAAAGAGTTTAACTGGTAGAATGAAGAATGAGAACTACAATTTCACCTAAATAAAGTCAACGTAAATGTTTCAGTAAATGTTAATTGGCTGTGGCTCAGTGTGTGGATGAATGTGTGAGTGAATGTGTGTGTGAATGGATGTGTGAATGGGTGAAGGCAAAACCTGTTGTGTAAAAGCACTTTGAGTGGTCAACAATGACTAGAAAAGTGTAATATAAATACAGGACATTTACCATTTTAGCAAAGCTGAAAGCGTTAGCCTTGTGCTACCTCATTGAAGCTGTTTAAAAAAGGGCAGAAAACAATTTATTTTTCAAACCTCACCTGAGTTCTCATCAGCACAGGGTCGTGGATGTCAGGCCTGAAGTTTTATTTTTGAGCAGACTTTTCCTTTAAATCTCAGCTCAAGGCAATTTTGTGACAGTTTGAAAGCCAATTGTTGGTTAAACTTAAAAGAACTGTGAAATTGTAATTATTTGCATGTTTATGGATTCTGGAGAGAACTCAGTAAACAAGTGGAGATGTAGTAATTATTACTCCCAAGTAATAATTTGATGCGGATGTGATCTGGAAGTTGCTTCACTACTTTTACGAGGTGCTCAATCACTGAAAGTTGTAAATAGTTTGTGAGATATCCTTCAAAAGTCTCCATAAAAACTAAACAAAAGAAAATAAAAACAGGTGGAAGTTTCTCAGGCGATGGAGTCGGAAAGGAATCAAATCCCGAGATGCATTAAACATGCAGCGTTCTGGTTCTATTGGTACGTCATTTTGCTGGCGATTAATGAAACATGCTCTGTTCCGTCTTCCTGTCCTTGTCTTTGTTCACATCGAAGTGAAATCAGGTTAAGTGGTTGATGTCCCTGCTGTTAAATTTCACCACGGCGCCATACCTCAGGTTGTTGCGCCGTCTCGTGCCCTAATTAGCGAATGTGGGGGTGAAGAAAGAAAAGGAGGCAGCCAAATGAAGCAGTCGTCACCTGAGATGAAGGACACCTCCTCTGTGCCAGGAGACGCTGCACATTTGATTTTTTATTTATATTTCTGTGCCGTGCAGTACTCGAGGAAGGGGAAAAAAAAAAAGTGGGTCAATGAACAAGATTTGCAGAAACCAACTTTGAAACGTCCGTGTTGCCTGTCTGTCTCTGGTTAAACATAGTTTTGTATCCGATTCCCCAGTGCCGATTACTCATTAAAAATGTTTAACAACATTTTAATTGAAGAATTAATTACCTTCGGCTGGGCAAAATCCTCCTAAATTTCATCTAGGGAGTCATCAGATGCGCAGAGGAGCAGCTGTGGATGAAGTGTCACCGAGTGGGTGGTGGCGGACTGGCGCTGGAAGATTACATCAGTAAGGAAATGTAGTCCACAGTGAGTCACCGGCGAGATGCACGTGATAATTCATGAGTAAACACATCCGTGAGTAAACCGCTACGATGTTCCTCACAATGTGTGACTTCGAACTGCAGCTTTGCACAGTCCCTGCCAAAGCAAACACCATTCATAGCCGCTGCATTATTCAGAACGTTTGACTCTGAAACACGAAAACAAGAGGGGAGGAAACTGTGGCAGTGTTGCAAGTTGACAGAACAGCCTTAAAAGAATCTGTTTATACTAAAATGGTGCCCTTTAGAGTTCAAGGTATGGAGACAAAATATAAAGATGAAGGAAGGAAGAACGGCTCCAACATTGCATTTTTAATGTCAAAAAACTATTTCGTGCTACTGCATCAGTGGGAATATTAAGAGCTGTGGCGGACGTTAGCTAGAGGTGGCAGACATTAGTTAGTAGTGTAAGATGCTAGTAGTGACAGTAGTGTAGGACGTTAGCTGGTAGCATAAGATGCTGGTAGTGACAGTAGTGTAAGATGTTAGCTGGCACCGTAAGACGCTAGTAGTGACAGTAGTGTAAGAAGTTAGCTGCTAGCTTAAAATGCTAGTAGTGACAGCAGTGTAAGATGTTAGCTGGTAGCGTAAGATGCTTGTAGTGACAGTAGTGTAAGATGTTAGCTATTGGCGTAAGATGCTAGTAGTGACAGTAATGTAAGTCGTTAGCAAGTAGCGCAAGATGCTAGTAGTGACAGTAGTGTAAGATGTTAGCTGGCACCGTAAGACGCTAGTAGTGACAGTAAGGTAGGACGTTAGCTGGTAGCATAAGATGCTGGTAGTGACAGTAGTGTAAGATGTTAGCTGGCACCGTAAGACGCTAGTAGTGACAGTAAGGTAGGACGTTAGCTGGTAGCATAAGATGCTGGTAGTGACAGTAGTGTAAGATGTTAGCTGGCACCGTAAGACGCTAGTAGTGACAGTAAGGTAGGACGTTAGCTGGTAGCATAAGATGCTGGTAGTGACAGTAGTGTAAGATGTTAGCTGGCACCGTAAGACGCTAGTAGTGACAGTAAGGTAGGACGTTAGCTGGTAGCATAAGATGCTGGTAGTGACAGTAGTGTAAGATGTTAGCTGGTAGCGTAAGACGCTAGTAGTGACAGTAGTGTAAGAAGTTAGCTGGTAGCTTAAAATGCTAGTAGTGACAGCAGTGTAAGATGTTATCTGGTAGCGTAAGATGCTTGTAGTGACAGTAGTGTAAGAAGCTAGCTAGTAGCGTAAGATGCTAGTAGTGACAGTGGTATAAGGTGTTAGCTGGTAGTGGCTGACATTACATAGAGGTGGCAGACATTAGCTACTAGTGTAAGATACTAGTCACAACAGTAGTATAAGATGTTATCTAGAGGTGGCAGACATTAGCTAGTAGCGTAAGATCCTAGTAGTGACAGTAGTGTAAGACGTTAGCTAGTACTGTAAGATGCTAGTAGTGACAGTAGAATAAGATGTCAGTTGGTATTGGCTGACATTAACTAGTAGCGAAAGATGCGAGTAGTAACAGTAGTGTAAGATGTTCGCTAGTAGCGTAAGATGCTAGTAGTAACAGTAGTGTAAGATGTTAGCTGGTAGTATAAAATGTTAGCTGGTAGCGTCTGACATTAGGTGGCCGGGACGAAACATTAGCTGATAGCTGGGTGGTTAGCGTGAGGATCAGGGATGATAGCTGAGAAGGATATTACCTAGAAATGACAGATGAAGTAGACATTACATAATGATTTGGTGCTCTTTTGATTCTCTGTGTACCTTGTCAGGCTTAAGTGATGCGCTTGTGGTCTAATTACCAACGTTTGGATGAACCAGTGTCCTCTGAAGAACTATTTGCAGCTACCTACCGACAGGTTAGGATGTTAAACTGCTGCTGGAGCATCAGTAATGTCAGAGATGTAGAGAGAGAATTACACCAGAGGTTTTTTCTCGATAGACATTTTCACTCTTCTTCCAACTGGGTCTCCTCTGACATCATATCGTTTGCAGATCTGATTGGTTAGACTTTGACTGACGGACAGATGGTTCGCCCAATCTGCTGCCAAGCACTTCTTCTTGAGAGTGCCTGCCCTTTTGGTCAGTTTCCAAGGACAACTTCTCAGATGGCTCTGTGTAACAAACCATCTGGCGTGCCAGGTTAACAGAAAATAGCTCGTGCGCACTAGAATCACAGTGTGGAGTTTTCTTAAAGGGAAGGAATTGTGCTCATTAATGTCACTGCTTAACCACCGAAAGCTCTAAATGTTTAGATTGACTTCACTTTCCCATTAATCAACAGCCTTTGTGCTTCTCGGCGCTTTAGCAAAATCGGCAAGGGTAAAGCTTGTGACTTACGCCTCCCCCCCCTCTCTTTGTCTGTCTCCTCTCTCTCTCCTTGCCTCCCATTTAGCCCATGCATTTGATTAGTTAATCGCCCCCCTCCTGCCTCCCTCCCTCCCTCCCCCCCGTCCTCAGGTGGAGGCAGAGCGCTCGGGCTTCTCATCCAGCCAAGCTGTTCTTTTGGAAGGGAAAGGAGGCAGCTGTGTTTACAGCCCGGGTCCTGGCGTACATTTAGCAGAATCTATTATTCATATCGCTCAGTATCAGAGCGAGATCTCCAGCCACCTGTCTCGCTGACAAGCTCGCCCCCTTTTGTGGCGCTTTTCCGTTCGGAGCAAATTACGCTCGTCTTGATGAATTGAGTTTTTATGAGCGGTGCTGTAGCGCCAAAGCCAGAGACCGTCAGGGGCCCGGGGAGATGTTCCTCGTCAATGGGCAAACGTTGGGAAGAACGTAGATTAGAACGTAGAGGGCTAAACAGAGGAAATGTCACAATTTGCTTCCCTTCGTCTCTCTCTCTCTCTCTCTCTAACAGTCACGCGTCTTTATTGTTGTTTACCTCTCTCGCCCGAATGCCGGCCCTGATCTGAGGTTTGAAACGCGAGCATCCAGAACAAAGGCTTCCTTCAGAATTGGTTTTTCTCTGAGACGCAGCTACCTGATGAGTCTGCCGGCAAACTCTCTCCCTCCTTCGACTCCGTGTGAACATTTTTAATTAACAGGGAGGTGCGTTAACTCGATGATAAGCACCCCCGATAACTTATAACATGATTCATAATTTATAAAGATTCTTGCTTTCATCTCCACTAGTTTGCATAAAACTAATTACTTCATAAATGGCATTCATTACCAAATATATTTTTTCTTTTTGCACACAGGCGCGGCAGCTAGCGAATGTTGCTCTGGGACCGGTTTGCATGCAGAGAAGAAAGGTAATGATGAGTTGTTAGAGGCGGTGTCAGGGGCAGACCTGCCCGTCTGTTTGTACTCCATGAGCTTCACATTCATTACTGTAACAGCTACAAAGCGCCGCACAGAGCTCAACCTGCCGGTAACATGCAGGTAAATTAGAACCAGGGGGAAGTTATGCTGACAAATGGGGGATGTGTTGACCTTAATAGGAACCTGTATCATTGTACGGATACGGCGCATTGAGTAGAAACCTACATATCGAAGAATTTTAGCTTTGAGTTGGTGTTAATGAGCCAAGAACTGAAGCAAAACCCAAAAATGTCCCTGTAAATGCTTTTTTTTTTGTCGAATGTTGCGCTCGATTCTAGAAGGTGTCATTAAGTGAAGACTCCACGCGGTGAAGAAATCTGAAGTGAATCAGTCTGCAGGCGGCTCCTTTCACTTTTTGCTCTACGCATTTTAACACAAACTCTACATAATGATGACTTGAAGGATTCAGGGGCATCAAACATTTGTGGGGTAAAACCATTAAACATACCAAGAGCAGAAAAATGTGGAGTATCTTGTGTCTCGGTAAGTCTTTGAAGGTTCTTGTACAGAGTTTGACTTTTCTCAGGTTATTTCTTCTGGATTGATTTCAAATGTAATTAATTTCTCTTGCTGTCATCACTTGGGGTGTGGCGGCTTGTTTATTTAACGTTGAACACGTCTTTTTTTTCTGCCATTTTCAGGGAAAGTTGCACACAGTCAACTCTGGTAAATGGAATCTGCAACCCAAACAAAGGATCACCTTTAGTATAAAAGATTTGTTGGGGGGGTTAAACAAACAAAAAAGGGAGGCGTATAAATAAACATGTCGAAACACATTGCCTGCCTCCCAAAGTCTGTTTCCAATTCCCATTCGATTACAGCGTCCCTGCAGGAGCCGGTGAGGTGGGGTATGGGGTGAGGTGCTGGGACATAAATCAAAGCGGTCCAAGGAACAGTAATCCTCGCTGAACATTTTGGACTGATTGATATAAATAACATTGTCCTCACCATCTGTCCAAAGAGGGACCTTTCCAGTTAGTGTCGAGCGGCGGCGGCAGAATAATTAATGAATGGTGTCCTTTGTGCCGGTAATAAAGAGGAGACAAATTATGTTATAATCCAACTGCTGCTCGTTTGTCACAGCCAAATAAAATGTCAAATAAAAGTGAGGGGCCACAGTGTTTGTTTAATGGAGTGCGAGCTACCTGCTCCGGAGTCTGACAGCAGGCTGTAAAAAGTAACGCCACTCGGACTCAATGCGGTGCTGAGTGTTGCACATTGCACAAATGCTTAGTTTCCCCCCAAAATGAAGATCAGGACCTGAAATTAGGCTTAATCAGATACAGAATATCTAATCTAGTCTGACTCAGATAAAGGTGGTTTTCACACTTCGGGAAAGTGAATCGTGATGGCATTTTGTGCAGTTATTGTAGGCCTTGATGCGCCTCTCAGATGCCTCTAGGTTTTCGATCCAATCAATCATGGAAAGCGTATTCAGAAAATGATGTAAGAGCAGTAAACATCTACTTCAGATTCATGATGGATTCGTATTCCCGTCAGGCGGCGCAGTTTAGATGTGCTATCTGATTTCCACAAGTCAGCAGGGCTGCTGTTGAACATCGCGACTGTTTTATCGTTTATCTTGTTTGCTTAAATTAAACACTGAGGGACAATGCAGGTAAAGTCTCCGTTTGTAAAGAGATGTGCAATTCAATTTTCAAGAGCTAAGAACTATATGGACTAATGAACATATTTTCAGGATTAAATTATCAACTGCTGGTATGTTCTACTAGGTTGTACTCGCATGTATGATCTATTAGTTAACAGCAAAATTTAGCATGAAATACAGTTTTACAGCTTCTGTTACCTTTTAAAGAAGCTGCAACCCAATAGACTAATACCTGCTTAGGTATTAGTCTAACTTTTCATATTAGTATGAGAAGTCTCATGACCACAAATCAAAATTGAATGACAAATTAATCCTTCGTTGAACTCGGCAAACACAGATTTCTCGTTCTCGAGTCGTAGTGCATCTGTATGCGTTGCCTGAAACATCTGCTCAGGTATTCATAACCTGAGATCAAGGTTGGATCGGTGTCATTGATCGGCAGAAACACCTAAATTGAATTTGTATCCCTCATCTCACCTCTCCACAAACTGTCATAACTGGAGCCAAAACCTGAATGTTAAGCCCCTGAGCCCCACGTCCAGGACGGAGATTTGATGTTCTATCAACAAATTTTGATTCTTACCACAAGCCACAGACTGAACTAGACTCTGAGTGACAAAAAAATCAGTGAACATAAAACAAGATCAACAGCTCTACCAACGGCAATACTGTTTAATGCAACCCAATAAAACATGAATTTTAATGAAATTGCCAAAAATCATTTAATTAATGCTGATGAAGCTGAGATTTTGCCACATATTTTAAAGAATAGGGCACCCAAAATTGAAGATTCACTCATTATCGACTCGCCCCCACGCCGTGGGACCGTCGAACAAAGTTTTGTAGCCGACAAAATATTTCGGGAGAATTCACAGCACAGATTTTCTGGTGTAATCCAAGTCACTCTCCTCTCATTGAATGTTAGATAGGGACAAGCTGTCAGGAGCAATGTCTGATGCTTGGGAACAGGTTTTAAGGCCTTCGAGAGACATTAAACTGGCTTCTTATTTAAAGAACATCGATCGGAAAATCCCGTCGGTTAAAAATGGGGTCATCCTCTGATGAAAATCAAGGTTTTGACCATGTTAATATTGCCGTGTGATCCTTTTTAATGTTTTGGGACACTCATCATGACTGAAATAAGAGGTCAACAACATGATTAAGGACTTTTTATAACCCACCAGTGACAATCTCCAAATTAAATCCCGACTGCCTGAATATTCTACATAAAAACCAATACACCAATGGAAACTTACCATTGTGACATACAAGCAGCTCCTCCTCTTCATCCTGGAAATCTGGGCCTGGTTCAAACATGTATGGCTGAACGACTCTGACACTGCCACTGTGCGGTGTATAGTAGACTAGTTTAGAAGTCGGCCGATGACGAAGCAGGTGAACTCCGGCTGCAGGCGAAGGCAAACTTTAACAAAAACAGAAATGGCGTTTTAAGACTGGAACAGGTTCTTTAAGTACTGATCTAGTGGTTGGTGATGACAACTTTCTTTAGGGTATATTGTGTTTGACAGTGTCTAACCTGCAGCTTTTACAAACACAACACCCCCCCCATTACCGTGATGCTTGCATTACAAGCCAGAGAGGAAGCTCAAAGTGAACTCTGAGAAAGTTTAAAGGCGTCCTGGGAGGCAAGGACAAAGGGAAGGGCTGCCAAAACAACGCTTTGATAAAGGGTCGGAAGAGGCAACCTAGACAGAAGTTGAAGCCTCCACAATATCGCCGGTCTGTCAATCACCCTCCGAATTAAAGACGAGTTGAGACTAAGGCTTTACTGGCCACATTCGACATCAGCCTGGCATTAACGGCGATGAGGACATCACCCCGGATCGCAGGGTTGAGCCGAAGGTAGGCTCATTCAGCCCACGTTTGAGTCTCAGCAGGGCCAACAAAAGGAGGAGCCGCTTTGTGCAATCAGCGCCGTTCTGTACATATTAAACAGCGCAACATTCTCAAGCCAGGTTCATTTTAATTAGAGGGGAATTTGATCACGGCCGTCTCCCACGGGCGCTTTTGAAGTTAATAAAACGAGCTGTACCTTCGCAAAGAAGAGCACTCCTTCCAAAGCAGGAGCTGGGAGGGGGAGGAGGGAAAAAAAAGTTCCCTCTTCAAGTCGAAACTAGAGGGAGGTGTCAGAGGAGAGGCTGTGATCCTCCGCCGTGTTGGGAAATGGCGAGTGAGAGCGAGCAGAGGCCGTGGAGGTGCTCAGAGGGATTATCAATGTCGACTAGCCGCTTCAGTAGCTTATACACGCAGGCCGCCTCATAATGAAATGGCTGAGGTGTTCCCCGTTATTGCTCTGACACTTCGGTGTATTCGCTCAATAGATGTTGATAACAAAAGAATTAGAAGATGAGATGAACCTCGGCAGCGCAGGATAATATTTGTTAACAACCGTGGACCTGAACAAAAAGGTTTATTTGCTTTATGCACATTTTGGTGTTGAAAAGACCTTATGTGGCGTTCAGACAACTGCGACTGAAGAACTAATTAAGTGCTCAGATTTCTCATATTGTGAAGAATGAACACCTAACTTCTAAATATGGACAGATATCACACCTATAAGCACCCATGCTTATAGGTGTGATATCCCTAACCCTAACCCTCACACCCTTTAAAAATACATTTATAGAGTATTAAGAGGTTTTGTGAACTCTGGGAAAATGCAAACACAGGTTGGAGTCCAGGTGGATTGTGGGTGTATGAGTTCAAGGTTTGCCTCTTAACTTTGCCAACAGTGAAAGGTGTCCGCAAAGGTACAATTTGTAGAATATGAGCAGGATTCAAAAATAGCTGATATCACCCGAGTACCTTCCATCTGTTGTCACTATACTCAGTTTATTTACAGTTAGTTAGCTGTCGAACAAGCAACCCCTCAGCTAACTGCATTGTACCTCTTCACGTCATTTACTGAACATCTGCTGAGATTATCACCTCTGCTGGGGGTAAACAGAGAACAAAACCACAGTTCAGTTTGATCTGGACAGGAAATATCTCTTTTAGTCGGACCAACGGTTTTGATCCAGTAAAACTTTCATACCTTTAATTTTTGTTGGGTCAAACTAAAAAGTCAAAGTCTGGAACAAACTGATTAATTGCTAAAACTTTTAGACACGTGCTTCCTGCCAGCATCCAACATAACCATGAAAGGTTTGTGGCGGCCATTTTGACTGGACATTGTATTGTAATTCAGTTGCAGGGACACATTTTACTGATTCATTTGACATCAACATATTTAATATGATTAACATCTCTTGGTTATATGAATGGAAAACGTCAAAATGTTTATATCTGATCTCTTCTAGGGGGACAGAGTGTCTACAAGCTGGGACGGGACCTTGAAAATCAAACTGGAGTAATGAAGCTATAATAAAGCTAACAAAACGAGATGATAACATAGGCAGAAGTGTTCTCATCTTAAATAGTTCCAATAGAACTGCGTGATCATGAGAGCTTTTGATTTGGTGTCTGTGTTCATTACCTAAAGCTTATTAAATGAGACGTTCCATCCAGTCGGTTAAGTGTCATTGTGGAGCAGAGACGTTCACCTCTTTAGCGCGCACACTGTAAAAGCCCATCGTGTTATAGCGTTTGCTTTTATTTTCCCTATAAATGAACGGTCATCCGTCCCTGAAGTAAACGCTCCATCTCTCCCGTGCCTCCAGGCGGGTCGTTAAACGGCCAAACGAGCGATGGAATGAGTGAATAATTCAACAAATAGATGAATAAATAAAAGGGGTCGGACTGTGCAGTGGTTAAGCAGAACAAGGGGACAGGAGGCGGGGGGGTTGTTCAGCTGGGGAGCCACCTATGGTGGAGGGAGGGCAGCTTCCTCTCCCTCACCATGTACCGTCTGTACTACTCTGAACCTTGGCACCGGTACAGGCATCTGCTGCCAGTCCGCCGTATACACACCAACATCTGCTTCCTCACACACACAAAAGGGGACAACGCAGCGCTTGACAGGTCTGCATTTCGCCGTTCTGCCAGGCCCTGCTCGCCGGGTTCTTTACACAAAAACCTTAATGCATCCTGTCAAACCATTAGCCGGTGATACGATCAGCTCGCAGGCCCCCATTAAGCCATCAGTGTCCACCTGTGATAAAGACGACCATTTGTTTTCTTAAAGCCCTACTTAATGTCCGTTTAACTCAATTTGTCAGGAAATGTACAACAATTTCCTCCCCCCACGGTCCTGAAATCTGGTCGGGGTTCAAAAAGGAGGAGAGGGGAGGGAGGGAGGGGTTTCTCCTTCCAGAGGATGCATATTCAAATGAGGGGATTAAATTGCCCCTCATATTGACGTATCGTGTTGCGCGAGCGCTGAGAGGCGGTCTGTGTTTTCCCTCTAAAAGCTGATTTTTGGACAGCAGGAGCAGGAGCTGGAGGTTGTTTTGCCTCCATTAGCCTCGGTCCACGGCCCCTGCTCCCTCTCCTGATGCGCCAGTGACAGCACTCTAAATCTGGCCCCGCCGTTATTACCGGTGCACACGGCACGCCGCCGCCAAGGCATAATAACACCTTCTAAAACAACACTGTCCTCCATGCTTGCAAGCACACATGTCGAGCGATCATCCCTCCCGCCTCCTCACCCGCCATCTCCGGTGAGGACACCTAACAGCCACTGAAACATCTGTTTATGTTTCGTCTACAGATACATCATTTGGATTTCGGAGCGGCGGCGGTGAGCAAAGATAATGACTCTTTGCTGTGTTGTAATCCCTGACGCTTGGGTAGTAAATCCGCTATTAGGTCCAACTGGGAAGAGAAAAACTCTTTGTAAAACGAAACCCAAAAAAGGACAAACAACATCTCACATGCCACAAGTGCCTTGGATTGGCAACAATGCCCTTTTCGGTGGGTACAATTGCCCTCGGCTACACCTTCGTCCTGGGTGGCGGTGTGGCCAAACAGGCAGGAAACGGAGGGGCCCTTGGTAGCGGCGGCGGTGGCACTGTCGACATCTGTCGTGGTTGGAGAGCTCAGTGCACAGGAAATGGGGTGTCACGGCGCTTGCTTGTTGGCCATTATCCTGGCATCCTAATGAAGTGTGGGGCAGTTTGCAAAAGGGGGTTTCTGGATGTTGAATGCACGGCTGGGCAGCGGCAGCACATCCCTTCACTCTCCCCTCTTCGCTCTTCCTTGTGTTTGTATCTCATCTGCCCCATGCCCTCAAATTGCACCCAATGGGAGCGCATATACCGTAGGCTCTCTTCCTTTGTCAAGGCTGAGGCCATTAGGCGTCTCGGCGTGGTTCGGCGTGCGATTGTAGGCACACGGCAAACAAGTGTCCTCTCTGCATGGATAGTGCCTCACGCCGGGAGAGCTGGGCTGCAGCGGCGCAGTGCCATCAATATACCTGGCCCTAATGGTCTCCGCACCACAGATCATGCGGTGTTTGTTGGGTTCCTGAAGGGCCTTAGGTGGCTGTTTATTGACACAACAGAAAGGACTGCCCTGACTGGATGATTTTCAGCACAAGATGCCCCTGAGTGCACATAATCTTATATCAAAATGACAGTTTACAGAAATCTGTAGAAAGATGAAGGTGGAAAATAACGAAGGTGGTGAAAACAGTGAATTTTGTGGGAGAGGAGAAATTTTGTCCTATCATTCAGTATGTATGAAACCCCTCATGTAGGGGTCAAAATAATCTCTATTTCTCTCTATTTATCTGTGAAAATTACAGATATGTAGTCTCATTTTGGCTTTTATATTTAAGTCTTACTGTGAAGCAAATGGTTTGACACTTCCTGTTTGTTGCATCAGATAGCAGTGAACAACATAATATACGTATATACTGTGGCCATTTATGGAAATTTAATGGAAGAAAAGATGATGATGATGATGGCTTCTTCTGCAAAAATTCAAAATCTGAAGAGTTGATTTGGATGATTTGGTCCCCCGAGTGAGAAGAAGAATACTTTCTGTATTGTGTTTTCAACGTGGCTATTCCAAAAGTCTATTATAAGTATTGTATTTGAAGAATTTGAAGCATTTGAAGGCAAACATCTGTATTTGTATCTTCAAACGCAGCCTGTTTTGCTTCTCTCCACATCAACGATCGCTCTTCAGGTAAAGAGTCCCTCCTTACTTGTCTGCCCATAACAGTAATAGGCTAATGTGCCGCGTAAATGTAACACTACAGCCCTGAAGTGCTTCATCAATACATCCGACGGCTGCAGGACAGAAGGAGGATTATCACGAGCGCCAGATGCTAAGCCACTGAAACTGCACACAATCAATTAAGTCCTCTGTTCATACAGTAGCATCACGCTGCAGTGGAGTAACACAGCTCACTTCACAACTTGACACAAAGTTCTGTATCTTGGTATGGAAAAGGGACGAGAAATATTGAAAAGGGTAATGAAGTGGGGATTCAGGAGAAGTTGGCAGGATAGGGTGACAAATAAAGGCTCTATATTTATGTTTTCATTGTATTCCTGGGTGACTGCTCTGCTCATTTCAGATGACTTAACTCAATCTCTTTGGGTGTGGTTGATGGCAGCAACTGATGGAGGAGCAAACGAAATGACTGAAGTTTCCTGCTTTCTAGTGAATGTTGGTTCGTTTTGACCATGATCACAATCTTTCTTGAGCCTTTAGTTGTCTAAAGTTGAAGTTGGAGTATCATATCAGTTGCTTCAGTTTTGCTCTGCAATGAGGTCCCATCTTCCAGGAAGTACAGTATATAAAAGTGTGGAGGACAGCTCAGACATGAAGTACATCCGAGTTATAAAGTCAATGCCCAATTCAAACCATCCACTTGAAACTACCAAAATCACTGAATCATCTGTGAGGACCAACAACCATGTACCTGGAGACCACGGATGTCCAAAGAAGGGGGACAATTGGAAAGCAATAATCCAAAGTTTAACCAAAATATGTCTCTAATGTCGACTTTTTTTTTTTTTTTTTTAGGGAAATTGCTGGCAAAGAGAGCCCATCTTTTCATTTTGACTTGCAGTTCTAAGTTAATTTGTACAGCAGACAGTCGCAGCACACAACCACGCAGACATGGATTGTTTTTTTGCGAGGGGTACTTCATCTGGTTTGTGCTTTCCCTCTCACTTCCGTACTCGACAGGCCATTTAACACCCCAGACGACAGCGGCAGCACAATAGACTCAGCAGGAGGAGACACCGTATCAACTGCCAAAGCCCCCAGTGATGGACTACCCTCATTTTTCACCTGCAACCACCACAGATCGCTTAATAACCACCTGATCTCTGTCAAACCCAGCGGAAAGAAGGATTTTCCCATCTGGACACCTGAGAGACGCAACGCCCCACAATCCCCTGCAGCAGCTCCAGCCCTGATGGAGGAAGTAAGTAGTTAACCACATTACCAAAAAATGTCATGATGGATGCTGCCACCCTCTGTAGGGGTCAGCGGTCACACAGTCCCTGCCGCCAAGAGGAAGACGGATGAGGTAGGGTACCGCGGCCAGACACTTCTCCTGCTCAGCCTTATTTTCTTTACTCCCAAAGCAATCTGATACCTGATTGGCTCTCAAAGGAGCCCAGGTTTGATAGCACATGATTAACACTGGCCGCCGCAACATGACCCAATCGTGTTAACTGCAATTACTGGTCTGGCTCAGGTGGAGGCAGAGCTAATTCTGCTCAGAGATGGTACTTAACTTGATAGTCGGGATTTTTGACACAATGTGATCATAAGTAAGACAAAAGGGCAGAAGAGTGATCCGACCTGTACTACCGGTTCCCTGGCATGGACATTTTGGCCCAGTGGTGGGCTTCAGAGGCAGAGGGTAGGTCATTGTTACTGCAGCAAAGATTTTATATCTAAATGTGCGCAGGAGTTCACAGAAATGTCAAATTAAACGAGCAATGAAAAAAAATGCACTGCCAGTTGCAGCTAGCTAACAATCCCATCGAAGCAGTGGCACAGAATGATGTTTGAAGTGGGAAACTGACGTGTGAGATAGCTTCAGTTTACTGTGAGGACATATGACCGTGATAGTTAGCTTGGATTCATAATGAACAGCAGTGATGCTTAGCCAAGACCAATATGTAGAATATGGTGCAATATTTTCCCTTTTTTTGGTCATATTTAGATTAATTTCTAATTTATTTTGGAAGGTGGTTCTCAGAAATTTGACAGTGAAAAATTGGCCTGGATGGAGACAAAAAAATAAAGAAAATTCTGAGGGTTTAATCTGAGATTTATCCAAACAGAATAATATACGTCTGAAAAACTTCAGCTTTGGATCCACCCCGATGATGCGATGGATGATCACCGTCTCATACGGCTCAGGTTCCTGATCATCTGCAGGGTCCATCCCCACAGCAGTGACATGTGAGGGGAAAAGGCCCATCTGAGCTTCGCCGATGCTGATTCAGCATTAAATGTGTCACAAGTGCCTCTCGGCGCTGGATACACTTTACCTTTCGGCCGCCGTCGGCCTCATCCATCACCGTGGATCCGGTGGGAGCTGTTTACCATAGAGCTCCGTGCTCGGCTTCACTGTGGACACACTTAACACAGACCCCTGACACGACACGACCCGCCGTCTGTCAGCCATACTGAAGCGCCGAGAGAGAGAGCGAATCATCGCCATCGCTAATGGGAAACAGCTGCCAACAGCTGGCTGTGAGAGAGATTTGGTTGATTTTGACTCTCAGATGTTTGATTCAGCTTTAAATGTGGATGATTTCAGTTTTATTGGAGAATTTTCTGAAACCAGGAGATGGTTTGAGGCAGCTCATTTGAAAAATTCTCCGACAGGGAGAGTCCGAGCTCCAGGTCGCCGGCCAACTGTGTGGTACTAATAAAGCTTCTTCTTTTGCCTCATTCATCGATTTCTTCTCCTCCACATAGAAAATAGTTTCTCTTTCTTAATCTTCTTTCACTTTTCTTCTTCTCTCCTTCTACTCCTTCCCCTCCAAATCCCCGTTCTTCTTCCTCTACTACTGTACTTCTACTCTTCTTCCTCCTTGTCCCTATTCTGTTCCTTCCACTTCTTCCTCTCCTTCTTTCTCCTCCTGATATTTCTTCACCTCCCCCGTTCCTCTCCCTATTTCTCCTTCTACCCCTTCACCAACTCTGTCTTTTCCTTTTTTCCTCCCAAATTCTTCTCCTTCAAGTTCTCTTTCAAGCGTTTGGTAACCTGATGAGCCTAATTGATGAAATCACAGGAGGTGATCAACAGCTGACAGGAGACGTCTGAAGTCCACATGCTTCAGTTGTTGTTCTTCATGTCTTTCAGGTTGAATTAAACGAGTTTCTCCAGGTTTCCATGATGACCCTCTGTGATAAAAACCTGAAGAACACTTTTTACAGTGTGAAACCTCACAGCTTCACCTCTTGACGCCGTCTGACAGTGAATAATCGTCCGAGTATGTCCAACAGCGGCGGCGGGAAAGAGAGCCCTTAATCTGCCCGTAATCAAACCTGACAGTCACCTACAGCAAGGTGTGGCGCCACGCTGGGATCCAGTCAGCCGAGCGCTCTGATCAGCAGCGAGGAAACATTAATATTAATCGTCCTAATCGGGCTGGAGAGCGGCGCGATGATCAGAATTCAGCGGAAGGTAAAGCTCCACTCGCACATCAAGGTAGCGCTCGGCCATATCCCGCGGCCATCTATTTGAAGTAGGTGAAGGGGAGCCAGGTTTGCGTTATTGTTAATTAAGCTCTTTTGTGGAGCGTCTAGACAAAGAGGCCGCCCCATTGTGGCTGAGCTTCCTCTTCCTCTTGTTCATTTTCCTACTTCTACCTTTTCATTTCCTCCTTCTTTCCAGTGGCATCCAGCTGCAGGCTGATGGAACTTCACCAGCGTTATTACTAGTACTGTCAGTTAACCTAAGCCTAACTAACCCTAACCTGGAGTTGAAAGATTGACCACGTGGCGGTGACAGTGAAGGTTCAGTGGTGGGTCCAGAAGAAGGGCTGGCTGGTGTTTGTGGTGGTGTGACTGGTAGGTTTAGGTGAAGGTTTTGTAATAAACTCTGGATTAAAGAGCTGATGAAGTGTTTGGGGTGAGGAGAGTGAGGAGAGTCACATGATGTTTTTAGTTGGACAAACCTGGACATGAATATGGACGAAAACAAAGAGGTTGGGGTGGAGTTTTTTTCTTATTTTGTTGGTATTTCAGGAGAGGAAGTAAAGCACTGAGTTATATAGTAGTAGTATGTAGTAAGTAGTAGGTGCAGATCAGCAAAAAGTTGGACTGAATGAACGCAAGACCCTGTTTGGGAAGGTAAAGAGCAGTTTGGTTTTTTTTTAACACTGGCCAGAAATCCCACTGTATTGCGACCTCTCAGTATATGGAAGCTTACAGTAACCTTTGACCTCCATAGAGCCTTAGGATTTCCACAATCCTGGAAGTGGAATATATAAACGGTATCTACTGTTAAACATGGAATTAACTGAACTGACTATAATTTGACTGTAATTCTGTTTTTGGGAGGAAGATGAACATTTGTTGAGGGAGAAAATTCCGGGGTGGGGGGGGGGGCGGGGGGTCACTTATGCATGGGACCACCTGTGGTCACTTCACAAACAGTCCCGTCCTCCGACCAAACAATACAAGCATGTTAAAGCGGCCGCTAAGTCGTCCAAAAAACTCATCCCTAACTTGTATGCATCAGTTGGAAATGTAAATGTAAAGATACGTGCAGAAAAAAACACTTGCGTTCCAAAGTCACGTGAAAACAAAGAAAAGGAGCTTCCTGCTGCTGACGCTAGCCAGGCCATCACGCCCCCTTCAGGTGACCACTGCTGCTACAAACACTCCAGCAGAGTTAAGACGAGAGTTTGTTCAGGATTTTGTGGCTGTGCGCTATGAGGCCGACAGATCGGCCTCGGAAAAACTAGTATAGCTACGTCCTTTTCTAGTGAAGCATTGCAAACAGGGAGGAGCTACCTGAACGTGTTTGAAGCTTTTGTCAGAATAATCTGCCCCGGGTGTTTATGCAACAAAAGATTTGTGTCAAACAGTTTCCTGCGGTTGTGGAAGATACCACTGAGGCCAAACGTCAGTGTATTTTTTTAATCACATTCAAAAGTGTGATCTGTCCATGAGGCTGCAGATATGCTGACCTTTGACCTTTGGCCTCCAAAATCTAATTAGTCCATCCTTGAGTCAGAGTGGACATTTGGGCAAAGTTAGAAGAAAATCCTTCAAAGTGTTCTTGAGATGTCCGTGAAGGTTCTCAGTCATCCAGGTCATCTTGATCTCGGAGTGTTTAGTAGGAAGCAACTGGACTTCTTATCTTGTTCTTGAGATATTGCATTGACAAGAATGGACGTACAAATATATTTACGTACCCAGATACAAATGGACGACCAGGAAACACGATGCCTCCGGCCGAGACTGTCGCAAACGCAAACGTTACTTCTGTCACACCATCATTGCTTCCTTTCTCTCTTTCGGTGCTCTGCTTCAAAACTTTCTTTTCCCACTTTTCCTCCCTCTTTTCAATCTCTTTTCATCCAGTTCGATGTTCGTGTCTCTTTTGTCCCCTCATTTTCCTTCCCCTGCCTTCCGTCTTCTCACTCCCATCACCCTCCTCTCCGGCTCCGTGACCGGCCCAGACTCCTCTGGGTGAGCGATGACCGTTGGGCTCCTCCAGACTCCACTTGGAGAGCCTTATCTCGCCGCCGCCACGTTGAGGATTACTTCACCAGAGGAGATGCAGCGTGGGATAAAGCCGCGCCGCTTCACCTCTCATTCTCCTGAAGCTAGCAGACAGTCCGGCGGCCATGTTAACAGCGATCTGATAGTGGCTGATAAATACGGCCCCTTTTTTGTCTAGTTATTTCCCCGTCACTTGATTTTTTTTCCCCTGTGCTGCTGGGATAAAGATTTGAAAAGTAGCAGCGGAGGCTAATAAACAGGAAGGAGCAAAGATCCCCGCTTGAGGAATGGCAGAAATTGGCTACGGCAGCAAACGAACCTGCAGGAAGCTTTTTCAAGTCACCGCAGAGTCACAAGAAAACGGGGAACCAGTGCACGGGGGAGGGGGCGAAAAGTCCTCCACTCAGCAGCTTTGAGAGTCCAAGATGTGAGAAGTGACTGGTTGATTTATCACGGGGGGAGATGGAGCCACAAAGAACAATTTTCCACATTGGCCTGCAAACAATAATTCATAATGATGTCGCCTCCTGATATCAGCAGACCTTTGCGCCGTGTCGGTCCTCGAAAATGACAATAATAAATGTCGGGACTTTGCAGGTAACTACTTTAAAAGCCATTAGAAGATGTCGTGATGGAAGATAGCGGCTTCCACGTTGAGATAACGACACGCTAGAAAAATGAGAGGGGCTGCTTTATTGTGAGCACAAAGACTGTTACAGATAAACCAGTTGTGTCAATTAAAATGTCCGAGCAGGGTCGCTCCGTAACCCCGCTCCTCCTTCATGCGTCAGTGCCAGACTGTTTCCGCCACGTCAAACCCAAATCTGCACACCTTTCTCAAAGAGTATCAGAGGAAAATGTACAGCCAATGTTTCCTAATGCTGTCATGTCTCGGCGTTGACCTTTCAACTGGATACGCTCAGACGGAGCGCTCCCAGCAGCAGTCATGCATCACGGTTTAATGGCGTGTCAGCGAGGGCTCGCTCGCTCGCTCGTTGTTGTTGTTGCACATTTTTTATCGCCACATCGGCACATTACAGGAGCGCTAACGAACCCTGTATTTGTTACAACTTCTCCGCCTCTTGTTCTTCTCAAAACGGGGACTCAAACTTAGAGACGAGCCCATATTGAGCTGGGAATCTAATACAAAACCTAATACTCGTAAGAGCAAATAAGCGGGCGCAGACAAGCGCTGGTCTTTACGCTCAGCTGGGAGAATATTGGATCTTAGAGTGCTCAATGTCATCCGTTTTGCTCGGAGAAGGGCTCATAAAAGCGGCAGTTGATGTGACTTTAAAGTTCCCTCAGGGGACGCGAGCGAGACTGTTTAAAGACTCTCCAAAGGCGCCGTCAGAAATACTTGAAAAGACACAGGAATTAATAAGAGCGGGTTTACCTACACTTTTATCTCCTTGAAGTAAAGGCGTTTATCATATTCTTAACATGATTTTGCCGGAATGAAAACACTCTCCTTGCACATAAAAGGCACCATTATTGAGGAAAACGACCTCGAAGGTACAGATTTTATTTTGTTCTTTGGGCTTATAAGCAGGAGAAATTGATTATTTTTATATGCTGAATGGATGTAGTTGCTGCTTTCACAAGTTTGCCGATGTGCTGGCTTAAGGTGTGTGTGACTTCAGCTGATGCAAAAATGAGCAAAAAGTTGGAGCACAGACAACTTGAAATACAGCTGACCACACAAGACAATGTTTTACGGATATTTGCACAAAATTCTCACCACAAACATGACTAAGGTCAAGTTAAGTGACTTTTATAAGAAAAATTTTATATAATGTGAGCGTGTAACATTAAAGTTCACCCTTTACAGTGTTTGAGTGTTTTGGGAAATGACCTTTACAGGCTAATATACTAGTCAGTTTTGTGCACTTTTTGTGTTTCAAATCGTGGCTACATTAAAACCACACAAGTTTGCAATTTCTGCATAGATTAACAGGTCTTTAAAGTTCAAATCGTAACAAATAAAAAGCACCAATTCTTAGTTCAGTAACGTGTTGCTAATGTTAGCTGATAGCAATGGACATGGCTAATGAAACTAAAAAGACTTACCAAACACGGTACCAAATAGCAGACCGATACCCGACAGAGGCCATTTTGACGACAGGGAACAGGACCAAGGTCACCCCCCCGGGCTGCGTTAACTAATGGGATATCTGCATGGCTAACATGAGGTAGCGGCAGACAACATGTCACATTATCTGACCATCAGGAAACTCCCTGATCTACGTCGGTTGTTAAAAGGGCCTCAATTGGGCTTTGAAAGAGTCTCCAGTCCCGTTAGCATCAGCTAACGGTTAGCCATCAGCTCGTGAGTAAACTCTGTAAATCAGCAGAGCAGCCGGATGACATTTTCTCCATTAAACATGATCCAGTTTCAACAAAATCAGTAAATGGAGATGTTTTGTAGAGTAATTAATGCGGCCTCGCCCCCCGTCTGGGCTCGCCCTTCTGACAGGAAATATTAAGCTAACTCTTATGGCCTGTTAATGATGTGGCGTCATCTGTGGAAAATCAGCAGGACAACATGACATATCGTTGAGCCGGAGCATTATGTGAAGGTGGATGTGATCCAAAAGGGTTAAAAAGACATTTCTATGAAGCCTGAAACAGTATTAACGATGCACTGTGATGCTGTCACAGTTTCATGCTTTTCTGTTTTCCGAGGATTTTCCGGGAAAGCAGGAGAGACGCCGAACATGTGATTGACCTCACGCAGCGGTCGATTAGCTGGAAACAATCACTGAGCGCATTTTTTTGGATCTAATGTTCAACTGAGTGACAAGCAGGACGAGGCAACGCTCAGAGTGCACAGCTCTGCGCCGTCTCCTTCCCTTCCTGCGTGTACGGGTGTCGCGCTCGTGTCCCAGTTTTGATGCTACATCAGGGAACATGGCTGCGAGCGGCGCAGACAGGGACACAGAGGTGTATGTGTAATGCAGCATGAGACTGACTGTCGTATCACATGTGTAGGACGTAGCCTGCAGGAGCGGGGAGACGGAGGAGAGGTGGAGAAGAGAGAGGAAATGGGAGTGTAGCTCTGAGGAATCGCAGTCCCTGTCGCCTCACTTCTCCCGCAGGGGCGACTGTGTGCTTTCCCCCCTCCGCCCGAGGTGTGTGTCGAGTGGCTGAGAGTGTGTGTGTGTGTGTGTGTGTGTGCCTGGTAAAAGCTGAAGAGCCCTGCAGGGAGCTCGACTTCTGCTGTCCCCAGACCCAAAGCCATGTGCTGGGCTTGGCAGCCCTGTCCCTTCTGTGCCCGGCCTGGGGTCGCTCTGGGAGGGGAGGGGAGGTTTAGAGGGTGACTTTTGTCGGTCCATCGGTGTACTTCTTTGTGTTTTCTGGATCTCTTACTGCATTTGTGGAACAGAGAGTGAAAATAAAGGAACGGCCAAATAAGAAAGAAACCTGTGGAAACTTTTAAACTCAAACTCAACTCTCACTTTCTGAGGTTGATCTGGTGCAGTAACACGAGTAATTTTGCTCTCCAAGGCCAAAACTAAGTGGATCTTTCGGATTTGATGTCACGGGGGGACCACGTTTAAGCTACCATTCACTCCTGACAGTTGTGAGTACATTAACCAAAGTGGAGAAAAATAAGCATGTATTTTCTTCTGTTGTTAGTTGAAAATGCAGTTTCTTCCGACCAATATTTACTTATATCAGAGCGTTTTTGACCCTCATCTGTTGGATGGCAGCTGGATGACACCACGGTCTGTGACACACTTTTTGATGCAGTGGCCGATTCTGAAGTTTCCTCCATGGCTGTGGTTGCTTCTTCCAATCTTTGCTGAAATGAGTTACTACCGAGAAGTCAGAGTGTGACAATAAAACTGGTTTAAAATCTCTGGTAAACTGCAAACTACAGACTTTCAGCTGCCTGCGATCGACTAAATCAGAATCATGCGAGCTCCTTTTGGCAAGGCCACGGCACTAAAACATTATCTTTCATGTGAAACAAAGCCCTGCACTCCATTTAAATAACCAGCATTCTTCTTTTAACCTAAATTATGACCCTTTTTTCTAAACCTAACCTTCCAGAACCAAACTCCTTCCATTTCACAACTTTTACCCCATGATGCCAAAGGTTTGGTATGCTTGCTGGAGGAACCCTCCAGCACTAACCCACAGTTACTGGCAGACATTCAGATATACGGGGACATGATGATTTCCTCATTTTGGCTTTGAACTGTGCCCTCATTTGTTTTTTTTTCCTAATTCGTACAAATGAAAGCTCTCACAATGTGGGCACACTCAGAACCTCTATGACAGTGGTTTTAACGTCTGAAAACTGAACAGAACCGATTGTAGGAAAACAGTTTGCTCTCAAGGGGCCAATTGGAAACGATACGGCAAAATTAGGCAACTTTTATTTGTATTTCCGATACCAGACTTCCATATACCATAAATCCAGAGCAGCGTAACCCAGCCGATCCTCCACAGATACAACCACCAAACAGAAACACAAATCCACTCAGAGAAAATCTGTCTGTGATTCTGCTTTAATTTACCATCGCTAGAAACAGCACAGAGGTGTCGGTTTTAATTAGAAAGCATGAGAGGGGCTGGTTCATGCAGAGATGACGTGGGAGTGGGGTTGGACGGACTCAAGCAGCTTCACTGAGATCCAATTTGTTTGAATGACAGGTCATTTCCTGAGTATAACGTGAAAGGGTTTCATTACAAAACGTCACAGATTCATTCTGGGGGAAGTTGAAGAGCTCCTCTTCAAACGGAAAAGTAATTACATCCTGAAAAGTGGAGCTATTTTAATAGCTACCTACTAATGTCCATCATAATCCAAAGTGAGTGAGCCAGATAAGGTGACACCGTTTGAACTGATGACAGCTGATATTGTTGAATTAGTCCTCATTTGTAGATCAGGTGAACAAATTTCAGCACCATTTTTAATTAGCTATATGGTAAGAAAGACTACCTGGTTCACAGAGAGCTGCTGTGGTGGTGACGGATCATTAAACAGCGGATCCTTCAGCCTGTCTCGTTACCATCACTGGGAAACCTGCCTCGGCTCACTCATGACATCTTGAAGACGTCCAGCGGCTTGATGAGAGGACAAAAACTCTTGCTAATTAAGAGTAGAAGAAGAGGTGTGAGGTGGAAGCTGACGTTTGTGGGGAAACAGTGAAAACTACAGGTTTTTACAGCTGAGTTGTAGGGAATCTTTAAGACAGGACCGTGAGTGCAAGTTTCACCCTTCCACACAATCTTACAGACTTGAATAATGTTGTTTTTATGATAGGATAGGTTAATATCATTGCTTACTGAGGGAAAATTGCATGTGACTTCGAGTCGTTTTCAGTTCAAACTACACGATTGACTGGCAACATGGGGTCACACGCCACAAGAACCTGAACCCCCCTGGGACAAGTGGATCTGGTCTCCAAACCCCAATTGGTCACAAAAACACATAAGTGAGGAGAAATGGCAGGTGAGGGACGTACGTTTCAGGTTCATTTCAAAATGGACATCTGGCAAAACAAGCACTGTTGTTTTTTCTGAAAAACTGGAATGTGGGCAGCATTGATTATCCTTTTACAAAGAGACATGACTGGTTCCTCTTCTGTCTAGCTATGGTTTTCCCTCACCCTGTGTCCTGTGCTCTGAGTGGTCGTAATTGTTGCGAGACTCTTGAGTCACGTCTTTAAAGAGTTGACACATGGTGACTGGTGATGGACGATCGGATGCAGATTGGGCTCCAATCTGGGTTTTTATTTCAGCATTTGGAAGATTAGGCTTAAAGCTTAATCCTTCCCTGACATGCTATGGGCCATTTGGCGGCCATGTCCGATGATGCCAAATGGCCTTTAACCTCTCTGGGCGATTCGTGAAGGCTTGCATCCTGTGAGTCCCCTGCAGACAAGCCAAGTCTACGCTCTTTTGTATGATATACTGCACAGAACTACTTGGGAAGGTTTGAAAAATCACCACTAACACTTTGTTTCAAATGGGATGAAAAGTCTGGCCTGTGAAAGTCGATATCTGATGAGCAGGGTATGAGAACGGGCTGATTGTGTTAACCGTTGTTTTCTATAAAGTCCATTCTCGGCAAAAATACAAGCCGTGTGATTGATGATTAAATGAAAAACAGCCTCTTAGAGAAAGATTCATGATTAAGGAACCCAAGAAGTCGCATCTTAAATATCCTATTACCTATTAATCAGCTCTTTGGTTAAGGTTTGGTGAAGTCTAGCTACCGGTGTTCAGGTAAGAGACAGTGCTGTTGGTTTTCTGCTGAAGACAAACTCTGCACACATGATGCTGGTTTGTCCTCCCATCTGGGGTATCCTGTTTGGACTTAAGCGTCGACTTTTGTCCTCTGACCTAGGGGCAAAGTCACCCATTATGATCCACAAAAAGCCAGATGTAACTAAAAACTGATTCTGAGCACGCAAACGTAACACAAGTCTCCGGAATCACTAGATAACCCTGATGACATAATTAGGGCTGATTTTTGAGTCAAAGCTCCTCTAAAGCTGCAGAAGACATACCGCGACTGTTTTTACAGGCGGGCTAATCCATTCAGCCCTCGGTGTGAAATCAGCAGATTGCTCCACCACGCAGAGTCGTCAATATGGTCGATTCAAGGGGCTTTCGTTACATCAGAGGCGCGAACTGTCATAGGTTTAGAGACCTTTATGAGGAACTCGAGCGCTTGTGACTCATCTTTACGGAAGATTTTTCTTCGTATTTCTGACAGCAACACAAGGAGGAAGATGGATGCAGCCCCAAACCGCACAACCCGAAACTACTCAATTTAATGTGTCAAAAAATGAGGAGGATCTCATAAGTGAAGGGCTTAATGGGCCGACTGTGCTTTAAAACGCGACATAATCTGTTATAAACGCAGGCTATCAATCGTTTGGTGAGCGGAGGGAAGTCAACTCTTCAGATGGAGTGAGGTAACGTCCTCTTCGCTGGACAGGCTTCCGCTCCTCAGTCCAAGATAACAGGAGCTCCGTGCCAACAATACATTTACTAGCAGCATGGTAGCATGTATGTGCTTTCCTCTGCTGCCAGAAACAAAGAGAGTACCGAGGGAGGGAGGGAGGAGGGGGGGGACAATCCCATTGGCTCTGCTTTCATCAGTTAGGTGGCACCGTGAGCTAATCCGCGGGCTTAGCTGTGTGTCGCCCAGCAGGGCACTCAGCCGGGTGTCGAAGGGGCCACCCTGGCAGGAGGAGCAGTCCATGTGGCCGCCTCAGCATCCCTCAGGGGGGGGGGGGGTGGCGTTCGCGACCCCGCCATGTTGCATTTACCTTCTGTGCAGGTGGCCCCACCGGCCCCTTGCTGAGGCGGAAAGTTCTGCGCACTTGGGCAGCAAGCAAGTTTGGGAGCTGGCCTCAAGCGGACGCCGCACCGTGTTGGTAAACTGTACGTCACGTTCCGGCGGACGTTTAGACTCCTGCCGTCTCTCCGCTGACCAGACAACCGTGATTCTCGTCGTAAAGTGCAGAGAGACCGGCGGCGACGAATCTATCGAGTGCTGCTCGGTGTCGCTCAGCTCAGCTGTAAACAAGTGTGTTTTCAACCTGAGTGTCGACTGATCAGCCTTTACTTCAGTATTTATAGTTTTTGCTAATTAAAACTTAATTCATAAACTGACATTTATATACACTTTGGAGGCAAAAATTATACTTTTACTGTGCCATATTTATTTAATCAATTTAGTCACTTTGCAAATTAAAATGCTGCATCAGAGCCAAAGTGGCTCATTTTTAATTAAATGAGTTTTGTAGATCTAATAATTCATTTGCATTTGACCTATAGTGCGTCTCAAAAAGTAAAATATCATGGAGCAATTTTAAGTATTTGTGATTTAATTTTAAAAGTTAAACTATATAGAATATATCATATATTCTAAAGTCATAACAACCTTTCTGACAGTTATGGTTCATGCAGTTAAAGTGAAATATTCTAACAATTTGATAATAATTTGAGCTTTTTTGTGTCAATCAAATTTAAAATAGTAAAATGCTTGTAATGTTTCAGTTTCTGTAATGATTATATGAAAAATCGTGATGTAAGATGCACTATACATAAGTTGATTTTTACTTGCACTTTTGAGAGAATAAGTACATTTATTGCAGTAAAATGACCTTTAATATCAGATCATTTGAATCAAGTATATGTTCCGGGTCATTTTTATAAAAGTTTCCATTGCACAGTTGTAAACTGTCATAAAACATTTAAAAAAAATGATGATTGCACTGTGATAAAATGTTCCATTCGCATTAATATTTTTGTACTTTTAATGTTCAAACTTCCAAAACAGGCGTTAACGCACAACCGAAGCACAACAAAAATAAACAAATAAACACAAATCTTACATTGATTTATTTTAAATTGTAAATCTATGACCTTTTTCACTCCTGCACTCACATGCATTGCTTTATTTACTTCACTACTTCCAGGCTTTTATGTTCTCACTTTGTTATTTGCATATCTACATATTTACTTCCTGGCCTCCGTGTTCCGCGTGCGCATCAGAGGTGAAGCGGCATCTTTTATTTTCTAACAATTGGTGTGATTCGCGTATTCATGAGCCGGTTCATTGTCGGCCCACAGTGAGGTTCTGCCGTTTCACCCAAAATGGAAATGTAAACATTACACCTACACAATAGCGGTAATATTTCAGTGCGGTAATCCTCGATCAACAGGCCCCCCCGGGGGAAGACGGACCTCCTGTGTGTGCACGCTGGCAGCCGGCCAGACCCTCCCTCTGCACCAAACGCTGAGCCCAGTCGCTTCTTAGTGGAAACAGACAAGCCAAATCGGCACAGAGTGACCTATTTTGTTTGCCGCGTGCCACTGGGAGCGTGTTTTTCCCTGAACTCACCCCTGCCTGCTCCCTGCAGCCCCCCCACCACTCACACACACAAACCAAAAAAAAAAAAAAAAAAAACGGTCCGAGCTCTTCCCCTCTTCAGAGGCACCTAATTATGAAAAGCCTGACTCATTTACATGGCTGTGTTTGATCTAAATTACACTCCAAACCACACCAAATTAGGATCATCTGTGAATGTAAAACACTTTTTTTCCCCTCCTCCGTTCTGCGCTCGCGCACTGAGCTCTGCAGGGCACATGTTCCACTGATGAAGGGGGGGAATTTACAGTTTCTTAATGTCCCCTGGAGACCCGAGCGCTGTCCCGTCCCGCCGCCTGAGAGGGACCAGATTCACCCACAATTATCCCAGGATCTGATCTGCGCCCCGCCTGCCCGTCCCGTCCCACATCCAAATTAGCCTGAGCCTCCTCTCTCCGATTCCACGTACAGGCAGCACATTAATTACCAGCCACCAATGGCTGGCCCCGGCTAATTGCAGGCGCTTATTATGCATTCATGTTCTCATAATGTACATCATCATTCTGCGCTCCTATGTCTCCTTCCAGCCTCGGCTGTTTGTTTTGTGCTTTTATCAACTCCGATAATGTCTCATCAAATATCTTAAAGCTGCTAACGATTTGCTGACGCCACATTTCTTTGTTTCTGGGTAATCAAAGCTGCTATACGCAAGTTTCTGCCACTTTGGAGAACTTTATTTGAGAAAACTGCTGAAAAAAACAATAAAAATCCATATTGCAAGAGTCAATAAAAATCAACATCAGAGATATCTACAATATAAAAACTTTAGCTTGAATACCGGATTAAAAAGTAGATTTTCAGAGACAATGGAAAGACAAGCAGAAGCGGAAGACCTTCATGATCTGGCTGGAATATAAAATGAAGGAAAATAAGGATGTAAAAACAACTGTACTGTAAAGTCAGTTGCAAAAGTAGTAGGTAGAAAATCAAATGTCTTAATTCCAGGAAATTGTTTGTGCAACATCAGTCCAATAAACTTGGTTACAATATGAATTTCGATGTTTTTACCACGAGAACACAGTTCAATATACAATAAAGTGTCATCAGCAAATGTGTGCAATGGCCAATTTGAGTCTTTGAGCTCTGGGTGGCGCTGAATCAGTTTCCCCCATGAATTTCAACAATATTTCTCAGCCATTCAGTCCTTTTTTAGTCTGTTCATGTACCAGTTTCTCCCACAGATGATCATTAAAAGAGCATGGGGAGTTGTGCATGGCGCACCGGGCCATAACTCGGCTCACAGGTGTGCAGGGGCGCTGACTGACAGGTGCCAGGCCTGGACTTTAACCACGAGGGGACGGGACGCCTGAAGCCTCGAGGCTAAACGCTGCGAGTTCAGGCAGTTGCC
Organism: Mola mola; assembly: GCA_001698575.1. Classification (NCBI taxonomy): domain Eukaryota; kingdom Metazoa; phylum Chordata; class Actinopteri; order Tetraodontiformes; family Molidae; genus Mola; species Mola mola. Next base: position 111,037 of record KV751406.1, read on the forward strand.
GCTCACCGCCGTTTGGAGACACCCGAGTGCTAAGTCGCCTGGTGTGGCTTTTGTCAAAAAAAGAAAAAGAGAGAGAAACGAAACGCTGATTATTGAACTAAGATCAAACATCTCCCCACAAATCTTTGAACAGGCAGCCAAGCTACGGAGAGGACTGCTATTCTGAGAAGTTTGTTTTCATGCCTTCTGTTGTGGTTTGACTGGGCGGGCGAGCCGTGCCTCGTTCCCCCCAAATCCGCAGAGCCTGGATCCAATAAGCCGCAGTATCTGACTGCGGCGGTGCAGTTGGCAGAGGCAGGACGCTTCAGTCTACCTACAGTACCCCCTTCACTCGTCGGGCCGCAGCCTAGGTGCTTTTTCTCTTCCTCTGAAGAGTTAATTCGCAACAAATGTTTGTAGGCTTTGTTCCTTCGTCTGGATCACCGACAGCAGGAACATTCCTCACAAAAAAGTCACCTAAAAAATGCTAAAACCCTACAGGTAGAAAGCAGCTTGGCCCTAAACGTGACGCAGAGAAAGGTGGTTTTTCTGACAGCTCTTTATGGCCTCTGATGAAGCTGGGACAGGTTTCCACAGGGCTGCCGAGGTTAAAAACGGAAGAATGCCGCAGGATTCTGGCAGAGCCGCGTCCCCGTTCAGTCCAAACCAGAGCCGCAATTGATCAAACACATCAGTCGTGGTTCTTTTGTCATCTCTTCCCCGGTTGCACCTCTGAGCTCAGCGTTTAGTTTATCTGCACATGGGAAAGGAGGAAAGAAGAGGGGTACAAACAGAGTGCAGCTGAGGCAAGAAGAAGCCTGAGGGCTTTATAAAAACATCTCACCCCCACCCCCCGACGAAAAGGATTAGATGGTTGCTGTCATGGAAAGTGCCTGTAACTGCAATTTGGTTGTTTTTCTTTTGCGTACCTGAATTCAAACTTTCCACGGCCATTTAGCGCCATGTAAAATGCTGCGAACTCTGTGACCTGCGGGGATTTCTAAACTCAGCAACTTTAAAAGCATCTCCAACCGCAGCTGGTTGCTCAGACGTTGTAATTTCAGAGCTACGGTGCGGTCAAACGTGTAAGAGGCCGGCAGGAGTAGTGACAGTTTCTGCCTTCGTGATAGACTTCAGGACCCCCACATGTGGGCCGTACCTGCGTCGCACGTGGCCACTGATGTGCATGCATTATGGGTATTTTTCTACAAAAAGTAAGTGAAGTGTGAAGAAGACATAGATCACAGCAGGGCTTTTGTGTTAGATCGGGTACATTAAATTTGTAACAGCAGAACATTTGGGGTCATCGTCTCTTACATGTTTATCAACAAACAGTGTTAGCGAACCACTTCCTGCTGGTCGCACTCGGCTTGGCACTCGCTTTTAAACCTGCAATTTGTGACATGTGGCCTCAATTTTGGTTAAAAACATTTCAAAATAATTATCATCAACAGGATGTGAAGAAGTGCTGCAACTGAAGTTAGCATGCTAACCAGCTAGCCTTGGCCCACTCGATCATGTAATACCACTTAGTAAGGTTTGTTCCGACAAGTCAACGAAACAATTGTTAAGAAAGGAAACATTCTTTCACTTATCTTCCTTAATCAACCAAAAAAATACAACCTCAATTCAAGTTTCTCTCTTTCACTCGACCAAATCATCCTAAAATCATTCAAACGGGACTCAAAGTCTTGGATTGTTGTTCCACGGTCGGCTCTGGTTCGGTCAAAATAAACTGCCAATTCGCAGACTGACGTGTGAAAACATTTGACGCCCGACTCCGTCTCACAAACTGGCCCCCACCGGCTTCAGAAGCCGTGTCTGGTCCCAGTTTGGTTTCCAGCTGTGTTCAGGCTGCTTCAGCTGCATCCATCTGTAGGCCCACTAGCTCAACGGCTAAGTATGTTAACATTTGCTATAGCTACAGCCCAACTGTGCTACAGCAGATAGTTCAAATATAATACACATACTTTAAAAAAATAATGAGGTTGGGTTGCGTAGCAATATTGATTATTACCAACAAATGGATGAAATAACTTCAACGCTAATCGTTTGTTTTGAAGAACAGACACATTTTCCTCACTTCCTGTTAGCTGTGACCACTAACTTTTTTATTTCTCGCCCTTGTTATTGGTTTTGGGACAACAAAAAAGCAGGAGGTTAACTGGGAACGAGCTGACCAGTGGCACCAAGAGGTGTAGCCTAACCCTAACCCTTATGTCTGACCTCTTTTCGTCTCAGCCAGAGACGGAGGCCAAACGTCGAAACGGGAGCACATCTTAAGTCCTCCTGTGTCGCCTTCCGATCTCCGGAGCCGCGTTCGGCGACACAGAAACCGGGACGGCTCGACATGGCCGAAGGCAGCCGGGAACCAGAGCGACAGGGACACGCCATGAAAATCTGCCTGTCAACGTGCCCTCCTCAATTTATTAAGTGGCCCTGGGAGCTGGGAGCCGGGATTTTGACCCTGATAATACGAAGCCTTGGGGGGAAATGGCATGGAGACGCGAGCTCCGCATCCTGTTGTGCCGCGGTCAAAATGAGATGCTAATTAATTACCATTGGCATCCTTAGCAACGCGTGTCAGCTCCTATTTGCCGAATCAATCTGCTGTGGGATCAAACCGAGGTGCTCGGCTGGACGCCCGTAGTCGCTGCAAACGTACACATGCGCTGACACGGAGCCTCACCAGCCCACAGAGGAAAACAATAACCATGATGGCTTTGATCACATTACGGATCAATAATCAATCGATCAGCTGCTGTCGCGTCGTGTCGGCTCTGGTCTCTCTGGAGGGAACGAAACCAAGTCAGTGCGGAGAAAAAATGCTCCAAACACAAACCTGAGCTGTAAAAACTTGCTCTGACAGTGACAGCGGTCCTGAGGAAGAGGTGCATGCTGGGTAATGTAGGAAATGAGTCATTGGAGGCTGTGGAGAAGAATTTAAACCAAATCACTTGTCCTCTTAAAATGATTTTAGAATAATTAATATTTGTGTTGTGATGAGTAATGTGCTCAGAACAAAGAAGCTCATTAGGTAATTGCTAATTCAGCGTACAATAATTAAATTGATTAGGCAACTGAAACAACATGAACTGGCAGCTCTTTGGATAATTAATGAATCATGTTTTGAGCCACAAACGACAAACATTTACTGGTTGCAGTTTCTTAAATAAGAGGATCTGCTGCTTTTCTTTGTCATTCATGTCAATTTAATTTTTTATTTGGCTAAAAGTTTTGTTTAATTCTGTTCTGATGAGGAGAGATGCTAATCTGTGTCTGTACTGAGATCGACAGCCGGGAAACTCAATTACTGTTTTTTTCTTTACTAATTTTATAAACTAAGCGGCTAATCAATCGTTCATCTGAATAAATATCTGCGTTATTTGCAGATGTAGACGCACGTTCTTTTCCTTGTGACACGGACAGATTTAAAGAAATTTCACGTTTGGGGGAAAATTAGAACGAAAGGAAGAAATAAACAAATTGGTTTAGTGTCCCTGAGGATTCTCCAAAGGCTTCCACCGTCTGACGGAAAAACAGAAGAATTAATCAAACGGGTTGACCAGGTTCCGTTGGCAGCAGCCGTCATTAGCCCGAGATAATAAGCACAAGGTCAGGAGATTTCTGAATTATCTCCCCTTCTCCCCGCTGTTCCGTCAGACTCCTGCGAAGCTGTGCTCGAGAGCGGCCTGCCGTTAATCAGCACTTTAATTGCCACTTGCCTCCAAGTGTTGGGGGAATAAGGCCAATTTCTGCCCGTCGCTCCTTCAGGACGACGCGGGCAGGTTCTCCCAAACAGAGTCGGAACCTTACAGCAAACTTCTGAACCGGATATTTGGGCTTTGTGACTGTTTAAGGGTGTTCCAACGGCCTTTATTTGGACTCACTGTACAGCAACAACAATGTTAACTTTTCTACGTTTTTCCAACACTGTAGCTACATGGAGTTTCTGCAGTATTTTTATCTCCTCTGACATGAGACATACAAATACATGTAGGAGTGTAAATTGTCCTATGATCACACAGTGATTTAAAAAGAGCAGGGAATAAACGAGAAATAAGCAAACGGCGCATGTAGCTACAGTAATAGCATTTAGCTATGTAGGCTAGCTAGCGTTCCTCTGATCGCAAGAGTTGCAGCAGCAGTATTAGTACAAATGTTTACAGTACTTGTGATAATTAATTAAGAGTACTACGAATGGTTTTACAATTTGAAGCAGCAGCAGTTTTAGTCAACTCTTAGGAGTAGGACGAGTTTATAGCAGTAGTGATTAAAGTATTGTTGGTTCGAGCAACAGGCCATTGCAGTGCTGCAGAAGTATTAAAAGTACAAGTGGCAGTCATGAAAATTTATTGCAGTAGTAGTACTAGTGAATATTACTAGTGATTTTAGTTAGTTTTCCATAGTAAAGGTGCAAGTATCATTTTTACTAGAGATATTGAACTTAATTCCCGGGGTAGTACAAGTATTAACAGGACTACTGAGTCTTAAGGTTATTGCAGTATTAATAGTAAAAGTAACAGACATGAGAGTGTACTGCATTACTTGTGCGAGTAACAATACTGGTAGAGACAGTTATAAAAGATTAATGCAGTAGTACAACTGCTATTAGTACTACTGATAGTCCTAAACGTTTACTGCATTAGTTGTACAAGTATTCACAGTACTGTACAACTGAGTCATACATTTATTACAGTAGCAGTGTATATATTAAAGTTCTAAAAGATTAATGCAGAAGTAGTACAAGTATTTTTAGTGATATTAAAGTTGATTCCCGTAGTAGTACAAGTAATAGACAAGAAACTTTATTGCAGTAGTGGTGTAAGTATTAGTACTAGTGGTGAGAGTTGTAAAAGATTAATGCAGTATCTAGCAGTACCTGTTATTATCACTAGTGATAGTCCTGAAATTTTACTGCATTAGTACTGCAAGTATTAATGGTCATAAATGGGTAGTGTAAGAATTAATGATACTGATAAAAGCTTACTGCAGTATTAACAGAGTTAAGGACGATCATTTAGGTGTATTACTGTAGTACAGGTGTAAGTAGTGGCTTAATTAGCAGCAGAGTACTACGACTTCAGACAGGGAGTGCTGGAATGGGCAGTATTAGCAGTACTAGTGATCAGTACTCCGTGGTACCAGCTTCATGTTTACACACGCAGCCACTTCCTGTTTGTCTGAATTAAACATTCGGCCCTCCAGTCGGCCGTCGGACGATCCGATTGGTTGGCTCCGATGTTACTGCATCCCTTTAATAATTGCATGTCGACGTGATTAATGGACACTGCTTAATATATTTCCTGTAATTAAGTGTCCACCTGCAGCTTGCTGTAATCAATTACCTTTTTGTTTATGCGATTTCCTCGAGGTATTTAGTTATGTGCCCCCATTACGGAGTTGTAAGATAATATCTGCTTATTCTGCTAATTCCCGTGTTACCGTATGTGACAGAGGGGGCTGAAGGCCCGCAGCAACGAGGCGAGCGGAGCAGACGGACGGCTCATCGTGCATCAGTGATTGATGTCGGCTCTGCAGGAGAACTTCAGCAAGTACGCAGTTCTTCTCGTAATGCTAATAGACACCAGTGCACGTGCCTGATTAAGAGGACGGCGACAACCATAAATGTTTACAAACATATCATGAGGGTTGCCAGTTTTAGTTCCCTTTGCATTACGGGAAGTGCAGGCAGTGTTTTTGGTTGCAAAAATAATCCCGCTTGTTCGTCTCGGGAAAGTTCAGCGGCAGAGAAAAGGGTCAGTTTATCAACCACCACAGGGATTAAACGTCGTTCCAAACGGTGAATTATGTGTAAATATGAAAGATTTGTAGAGTTTATTAGAGTTTCTATCCCTATTTTCATTTAACAATGTCATTTTTTCCTTCTGGTTTTGTTACTTTGGCCCTAATTTCTATCAGCTGCGATAACATTTTGCTCCTTAAAGTACTTTTTGATATCTGGCAGACCAGCAGCACTGCGAGAGGAGAGTCGAACAGAACCGGGAACACGAGAAGCTCATTAAGGCTGAAAAAGTCAATCAGCCAAGAATATCTGTCACTGGCCAAACTGCATATTGTGTATGATAACAGTTTGATGTTTTTACAGGAGTATTTTGATAACAGGCCAGTGCAGAAATGAATGAACTTTGTTGTGATTTGAGAAGGTTTACGAGGTGCACATGAATGCAACGTGAAGTCGGACTTGCACAGGCAGCAGGAAGGACAGAAGCAGTGCGCCTGTAAATGACACCGAAACACCCTTCAGACCCTCTGCGCAGTTTTTATTACGTGACAATTCTGCCGGTGTGGCAACCCTCCGACATCAGGTTTATAAAGTGGAAATCGAAAACTTTCCTCCCCGCGAGCCGTGTTGTCTTTGGCGCCGTGGTCAAAAAGGCAGCATTAGCAAGAGGGCTACTGCTAGTAGTCTGGCTCACGCTCCCTTTGTTCCATAAACCCCAACCTTCATTTTTCCATGTGATTTCCACAGCTGACAGGAACAAACCGTCTAAACGTGTCACGGTTGGCGAGTCATTCCACAATCTGCACAATTTATTGTCTTCCGTATTGGGGCCGTTCAATATTTGCTATAGATAAATGCGATAAATCGGGAGGTAAAGGGGGGGATGTTTAGAGTAATCGCAGCAAGAATCCGCGTTCAACCTCACAAGGTGAACACTGCAGCACCTTTTTAAAAGGTTACATCAATATCCACATGACCGCCTTCCCGGACCTCCCTGACAGCACGACCCCCGCGGACTGCACCTAAAATGTGAATTTCCACTCAACGCCACTGTTTACTTGCGCCACGGAGTCGTACAGTCATGAAACCAGATGACTCATTAGTGCAACAAGGGTGACCTTTTCATAAGGGCAGTGACATGCGAGGACGGTCACCGCGGCTAAATGGCACGCCCCTAAGTGACTGTCAATCAAGCGACCGCCACCGTGTCGCCTCCCTGTCATCGTGCAGCAAATATTATGCAAGGACGCCGGGGCAAATTAACCTTCCACGGCTGGTGAGCTCAAACAGCTCCCACATTCATCTGAAGGAAAAGTTCTTTGAAGTGCATGAATTTTAAGGGCCGGTGGTTGAGTTTACGCCCGGCCAAGTGGTTGTTTAGAGGAGGATTTATTATCAGCCCACCTGTAACGACAGCAGCCAGAGGCGACATGACTCGGGCAGCAAACGGCTCCATTTTCTGTCACGTTTTGAGGTATCCAGGTCTGGCATTAATTCAGCTCGGCTCAAGGACTCATCAAAAGTAAGTGACGGTGTGAGATTAGAAATTGTGCAGTTTAGCGTTACCGGCTTCTTGCCCTGGCAAGAGGTGACTGCAGGCACTCGAGGCGAGTCGGTGCGGGAAATCAGTTTAGAAATTACTGTTGGTGGGAAGAAGTGTGGCGCACATGAATGAGAAATAGATGTCAGTGTGCATTTCAGCAGCCAATCACTTGAGTAGGGCTCTCCAGGAGCACAAGTGACAAGTGGGCAAATAATTGGACCCCCCTTGTCCAGTTAAAACGTGTGTGTCAGTGAAAGCAGCCAGGGAAGGTGTACTTCACCCGGCAGAGCGCTGAAGATTCGATAAATATGAGAAGGGAGGTGCTTGAGGCCTTCGGCGCAGCTTCTGCCAAAGAAGGAAAAAAACAAGGCGCCGCAGTAATGACAGAAACCACCAGAGAGCAAAGCCGAGTGAAGGGCTGATTCACGCTGCGGCCGAGTCGCTCCAGATTAGCAGGATCTAATAACGTAAGTCTTTATGACGAGTTCTTCCACTATCGGTGGAGTAAAAGTAGAACTTGCATGTCAAATCGCTGGATGTGCACCAAGTTTAACTGAAATCCATCTGTTAGTCGGTGTAATCCTGGTAAAAAAACAATCTACCTTCCATCCAACCAGCAGGGGTTAAAAACAACCTGGGTGGAGGTAAAAAGCAACAGAAGGAATGTTCTTGGGAGGACTGGTTTTTGGCTGCAGCTAGACAATGTAAAAATGCAGTCGTCACTTTCAGGATTTCTGGCTTTACGATAAAAACATACTCAGGATCCAAGACTGACCTCCACCAACGAGAGAGGTTACGCTTCGATTTGTGAACACACAGTAAATCTTCCATTTGGATGAAATTTGGTGTGTGGCTTGGTTGAACTGATTAAGATTTGGTTGAAATCCAGCACTGGATCTGAATCACATAATTCAAGATGTTGGTTTTTCTGAAACTTTGTGGGTGTGTAAGTTTTAGCTCATGGGACAATGTTTAAAGTTTGGGAAAGATCCAGACTAACAAACTACATATAATGACCTCGAAAAATAACTCAATTCAGCCACACAGACCACTTGCATGTGAGTAATTCCTGTCGGTTGCGGTGGAGGCATTTCCTACTCGTTCTGATAAGATTACGCAACGGACCACGAGTTGTTGTTCCCTATGCTAGAAGTAAAAACCCAACTACAATCACCTGGGGCGCACCCAGCGAGCCTGTGCAGTCTGTTCGTCTGCGCGTCAGAGTCGACGTTTGGACGAAAAGTTGAGGAAATTCCCTCGAGCTGTTGAGTTCCTGAGAACCAGATGGACAGAGTGAACGCGGGTCTGGAAGTACAGAGAAAGACCAGAACGCAGTAAATAAAGTCAGAGATACATCAATTTGTGCCACAACAGGCATGTTTTAAACACCTGGACGGTTGTGTTGGAAAACAAACCTGTTGCCTTTAAGGGATTAAAAGTAGAACCTCTGAGCTCTGAGAGGGTCATCGTGAAGAAAACTGAGCTGTGATGAAGCTATAGAATTGCATGAATGCTGGAAAGCACCCAGGCTCGTTCTCATTTCGCTGTAATAGACGTCTCTTATAATTCTGCACATTTGGGCCAAAAGTCCCCCCAAGAAGGTTCTTTTTTTTTTTCCAGGAGACAACAGCCTGCATGTGTCACTTATTCTCCCAAGCATATTCAGTAATTATGTTTTTCACATATCACAGCGAGCTTGAAGAAAACCAGACACCCTTCAAGTCTGATAGGCGGCATTTAATTGGTTCAAATACCAGTGCCAGAAATAGAGTCAGTCGACGGCGAGCATTACGTAACTGTAATTTAGTTTGTTCTGGGTCAGCAGGCCCCGGCTCTGCGACGCTGAGAAATGTGACGATTCTTATTAAACGCAGTGTGAACGGCGG
>KV751406.1:125190-131789 GCA_001698575.1 Mola mola
GAATGGAAGGAGAGAGAAGAAAAGAGAGGACGTCGAGGAGGGGAAGATGGAGGGAAGAAAGAGATTATAAAAGGGAAAAAGTGACGGCAAGAAAGATAGAAAAAAATTAGAACACTGGCAAATAAGAAAGAAAAGAAGAGGAAGAAATGAAGGGGGAATAAAGGAAACAAGGAGAGTGACGACTGGAACAAAGATGTGAAGAAAGGATGGAGGGAGGAGAGAAAGATTAAAAAAGACAGGAAGGGTAGAGGGAGGAGGAAGAACGTAACTGAAGCGCAAGTCAGAAACAAAGGGAAAAGAAAAGAAGGCACCAGGAGGGAGAGAGAGAGAAGGAACTATACCAGAAGAAGAAGAAGAAGAAAGGAGAGCAAGATGAGCGGCAAAGGGAAGGAGAGAGGAAAGAAGGAAGTGGGAAAGTTAAGAGGACAGGAAAAGTAAGGAGGAATGGAAAAAGGAAAAGGATACAGAGTAAGATTAATGTAGGAAAGGAGGGGGGAAAAAAAAAGAAGGAAAAAGAAAAGGAAAAAAGGGATGCAGGAAGCTTCCTGCACTTTTTGTCCAAGCGTAAACCTTCCGATCAGCTCTGGTTTTTGCTGTTTTCAGAGCTCGGCTGATGTTTCCACGCCGCCAATTTACACTTCCTGCGCCCGCAGGAGCCGCCTCAGCAGGCAAAAGTGCTAACGGCGGAGGAATTGAAGGTTACCCATGATGCTCGATAGATGTCGGGAAACACACATTACAGCAGGAAAGAGCCAGAGGCCAGAGGAAGAGTTACAGGTGACGCTCGCTGGCGGCGGCGGCGGGGTTAAGATGGCCGCCCATGTTGGGGAAAAGTTCTGATTCAACGGGACGCTCTGTCTACAATGTTGTAAAGTTTCCTTTGTCTGGTGTTTACTTGAAGTGAAGCACGAGGGAGTTGGCTTTGATCCCCCCCCGAACGCTCCTTCTCAGAATTAAAAACAGTGGCACCCGCGTGCACGCAGGGACGAGAAGGAGCCGCGAACGCCACGAGTGGTTGACGATCGGCGCGTGTTGGCTGTGTTTTCTCTTCCTCTTGCAAGCAGGGAGACATAATCACACAAATAAGACATCAAAGATGGATTGAGAGTTAAAATATGCAGCTGGAAATTATTCAGATTGCTCTGGGATGGCAGAGAGGAAAATATTCCCTCAAAGTGTCCGACTGGATGAGATCAAAACCGTGAGAAACGCGCGAAGAGGCGACATGTCCGGGCGGTTTCTGTTCGCTTGCCGGGGCCTTGGCAGCTCCGGCGCTGCGTGTCGCTGGCAGAATGTCGCCTCGCCACGCGGACTCTCGAGCCCCGCAGGTGGGCCCGGCGCACCTGCGTCACCGTCAGGACCGACCGCCTCGCCGCCGTGGTGGAAAGCGAGCTGAGGGGAGCAGGTCCGGCGTCACGTTCATGCATTAAATATGAGTCACATCTCTAATGAGCACAAACAGTCGCAGATTCTCACATAAACAGAAACAAAGATGGTAATTAAATGCGATGGAACGTAAACAAGGACGGTGCTTCATTACAATTTTGAGGTACTTGTACTTCAGTACTTCCATGTTCTGCTACTTTAAACTTCTGTTTCATTTCGGAGCCAAATATTGTACTTTTACAAGACATTTGCTTTATGACGACGTTATTATTACGATGCGATCACCCGACGTTGATTAACATCATACATGTGTATAGTTTTAGTCGGGCAGGACTGCGGACACCAAAGTTCCTTCACAGCAGGTCCAGGTTTAGGTTCGGCGCGGATAAAGAGCAGGACGTTGCATTTTGGTGATATTTCCGACGTGTAAATTAGGATGTTAAATCGTTTGATCGGCTTCTCTTCTGGTATCGATGAGTTTCACTTTAAGGCACAGAGACGAGTGCAAACCGGCCCAGAAACAAACAGCAGGCTGCAGAGAAGCTGCGGATAAGCTGCCAGTTCAGCGACGTTCAGGGACGCAAACTTTCTTTTTGTCTGAAAGCTCTGAAATGTGCCACAGAAAGCGGCGACTCAAAGCGAGGCCCATCGCTCCTAATTAACACTTTGAAAGATAAAAGCAGTTTATTGAATCAATCAGGATGATGGTTGTTTGTGAATCCCAGCAGATAAGGACATTTGCATATTAACTTTGCAGCTCTAACCTACATTCGAGGAGCCTTCTGAGATCGTGGCCAGCTTCAATGTAAATACCCCTCCGCCCCTCCCCCGCACACGCTACTGTACACGTTTTAAAGTTTCATCGCCGGCGTTCTCTGGTGGATTTTATGCTCATTAAAAAATGAAGAGACGGATAAATAAGCAAACATATAACGGCAACAGGCAAACAAACGGAGAAACGGGTATGGGTGTTACGCCGCTGCCACAATTTTGCGGCAGAGGCGGTTTTGAAAACAATCGGGACTCTCAACTTGCCCATCAGATATTTCCAGTTCATAACTCGGGTTTAAACGAACACGAAAGCAACAAATGGGGCCTCAAAGAGAGTTCGGCGAGCACTGTGGTGGCTCCCGCCAACACTTAATTTCCGTGTAACTCCTGCAATTTCTCGACGATGATTTAAGTTCGGGAAGGCGGATTTTTCATATGACGTTGGAAGTTGTTGCTAAAATCTGCCTGCGCTGATCATTTTAGTTTTAAATGTGTTTATTATGGCCGACCACTAAGTTACGTGTAGCCGAGATAAAGCTGACTTATTGTGGCACAACCGCCTCCATGTTGCTTGAAAAGATTCATATCGTAAGTAAGAGACCAATGTGTTGGTCTTTGGACAGGAAAACGTTTTTAGCCTTGCTGTTGAGCGCACACAATGGAGATAACGTTATAATATGTATTTGACACTTAATTTAGATTTAAATTTTTAATCAAAGTTCTTCTTTCGAGTATATTATACATATATATCTTTATCTATCTATTGAGTCAAAAACGCACGGCTGCTTCAGTGTCAGTATCGACTGCATGTTCGCAGATACTTCAGGTCTACTTCTGCCACCATCCACCTCCACAAAGAACCACTTTCAAACTCGCCGTCACCACTGGACCAAAGCACAACCTCTGGGTCAACAGCGAACATGCTAACCTGGTGGCCAACCCGACCAGCTAGCAGCTGATACAGTTGCTAGCTGCCGAGGAGTGATGGGTTTGCACGAGTCACCCCCAGTGGCTGAACCGTTTTAAATCAATGTCATCTCATTTGATTTTAAAGTGCCTAGTTGAGTGAGACATCCACGGTCTCAGATCTCTTTCTTAAAAACCTGTCCTGCGTTCTCAGGGTGGACATCGGAGAGCCAATCACAGCCTGCAGGTATTGACCGGCCTCACATGGCCACACAGAGGAAGAAAGAAACGCCAGCTCAATAGCAGTCGTTGCTAATCCCGGTACCAACGCGACAGCGCCATTGTGTTTTGGAACCTGTCACCACCGCTGCAGCGCCACTCGATACTGAACTTGATATCGCGGAGAAAGGCCGCGTGTGTCTTCAGCCGTAATCAGCCGAAGTGCAGATCTGAGAGTCGCTATCGCCGCCTCATCTCCAGCAGAGAATAGGTGAAGCAGCGTTCCAAGAGAGAATAAAGAAAAGGAAGTTACTTTAACTACTCGGGAGCCTTTTAATTGCAAAGGCTTGGATATTAGTTCAAAACCGCTCCCTTCATGCTTGGGAACACAGTGCCACGGTGCCTGCGCCCTCACCCAACACTTGTTTTATCTGCTTGCAGATTGAACTCACTTCACAGCAAAGAGAGGCCAATTAGGGTGCAAAGGGATTAAAAACACAGGGGGGGGGGAGAAAAAGCTTTTCCATTTCTCTACTTTTGTCGGGGAGGACAGGCTGGAGGATGGAAATACAAGAGGGAAAGAAAGCTCAGCACTTTGTGATTGTGGAATTAAAGAGAAAAATGAAGGTGTGAGGTTATTTCCTGCCAGTCGTCCCGAGAGGGAGAAAAAGTCCACTTTTTATTACCGCTGGATGTCATTAATCTCCGATGTTCACAGCGTTCAGTTAATCTGTGATGAGACGCTGGAATTTACTGTTTTCTCACCTGATTCTGGTTTTTAATCGCCAGAGTCGCATTCATTTCCCACAATTTGCTCTTAAATGAAGGAGGAATATATGAGAGCTCCCAAAAAGTGAAAACATCTGAATCGCCTCCTGGTGGCTGGCTGCAATATAGCTCGTACACCGCTCACCGTCCATGTTAGCGGATTGTGTTTTCAACTATTTCGGTGAAAGATATTCGAGATAATATCATATTTGTGTAAAAATTGTTGGTAAATATCAGAGAGAAGCAGGCAGGAAGACAGTATGCACGTGAGAGCTACATTCACGGTAACACTTGTGGGCAGAGTCTTGTCAGGGAAGAGCTCAGCGTCAGACAGCCCACGTCCACACTCTTTTGTCCCGACCCCGATCATGAAGCATGTTAGCTTCTGCTGGAAGCTAGACAGGCCTCTTGAGCATAGCTATGGTTGCTGACACAGGATTGGACAGTGGCAATGGGCGGGGCTTAGCAAAGGGTCACTTTCTCATTATTGAGATCTACTGTGCAGATTGCAGCTTTCAACAACATAACCTATGCAGGACGTTTGGGTCTTATTTTTGTTCAGTGGGAGGAAGCGGCCATCTTTTATCGCTTTATTGAATATAGAAACGTGGAAATTTGCGGAGCTGTACTTGTGTCCAACCTTGTTTTATGTACAGTTCCAATGTAGGTTTCAATACAATGTCAGATTTCGTACTGTGACATATCTCCACAGCCACCAGTCCAACCAGGCTACCTTTGGTATAATCCTACGTAACCGCGTCAGACACCTAGTCCTTTACACGCAGTTCAGTGTTCTGTTCAGTTCTGTTGTCAGTCAAAATAAGAGTATGATCTCAATTGGGGTCCCCACAAGTGTTTCCTTCAATAACTTTGAGGGAAATTTCATTGTCCGGGACTAAAATCTCTCAATAACATACTTGCCTTAAATTTTGGAAATGCGTGGCAGCAATTTGGAGAAATCAAAGAGAGAAATCCCTCCCGAGGGACAGAATTTGTTAAATTGGGCCCAAAGTGGAAGCTTCTGGTTGGCCAAGTACTGCTTTTGTTTTCAAGATAAATACCTCATTTCCAGTATTATTATTTCAAATTTGCTAAACAGTTTCGGCTTCTCGTTTTTGTTTGAGTAGTAATTTCTAATTGACTTATTAAGGCTTTTTTGTTTCACTTTTTGTCAGTCGTATTTCTGACTATCTTGCGGTGCCATTAGAGCATTACTCTGCATTTTACTTCGCTGTTTATTTCCTTTATGTGAACCGGCTCCCCGGTCAGCAGGCCCGGCCACTCATACGTCCCTCAGCGTGGAGGCCCGGCTCTGACTTCCTCTAATAAAATGATTACCAATCTCTGGTAGTGGTTTACCTCAGATGCACCGTCCCCGGGAGATGTCCAAAGGATACTATTAACCAGCCGAGGGGGGGGTTGGGCGAGGCGCAGAGGGGAGGGCCGGCTTCCCCCAGCGGGGAGTGTCTTTAACGTAAGTGGAGATGAGTATAAGCGGGTGGCAGAGGCGAAGGGGTTTCCCCAGGAATGGTGGAGAGAGCGGCAGGAAATCGATGCGTTGTTTGTTTATTTATCCGAGCGCCTTTGAAAATTTCAGATGAATAAATTTCATTACGTACTTTTTTGTTCCTGCTTTAAACACACTATTATTTATTATGAAAGCGTTGCATTTTCAGCACTAAATACCCAGTTTGGTTTCATGTTTTGCACTAAATACTGACCCAAACCGAGTCTCGAATATTCAGCTTGTTATGTCAAACATCAAGATGCACATCGGCCTGTTTAGCGTTTGAAGTAGCTGCTAATGTGGATTCTGGGGGACAAGAAAAATCAGAGTTTTCCTCTATTTTCCAACCAGGAAACACCATCGGAGTTGAGAAGTTATGTCTTGTAGTACAGAGGAGATGAGTTTTAGGTTTGTGTATCAGTTATCGATGTTGTGACCCCTTGCGTCACCATCCAGACGGAGAAGGTACGTTTTGGTGTTGTTGGCAAGCCCTCAGTGACTAACAACAAGCCCTTTGGCATCATGGCTTGAAGACTACGTTGCGTTGCTTAGGTGGTTATGTTTAGGAAAAGCCTGGTCACAACTGCTGAGGCACCAAACCATGTGGTTGGGGTTTGGAAACGACGGCTGATGTCTCATTTCTGAGGCCAAATGCTTTGAACCAAAACGGTCACCATCACATACTGAAGCGAAATAACCATTGTTGCTTAAAAGGTAACTTGTTTCATTAGGAAAGTACCAGCCGAGACATTGCGAGCGGATATGTGTTGATATAAACAAAGCATATTTAGGAACGGACCACTGATTTGACATTTGACTGGTTTCAAATGGGACGCAAACTCTGGTTTTCTAGGTTCGAGTCGTGGTATGACCCTTGTTTCAATCCCAACCTCCACCCCTCTTGGCCCCTCGTTTTCACTCACATCACACTACGTCATCTGTCCAACTCATCACGGATGACGTTACACCCCTCGGCATCTCATCCTTCCGCCAAAGGTCCGTTCTCCTGTGTTCCGGCCGTGTCAAAAATGTCGAGAACAGG
>KV751406.1:145709-157273 GCA_001698575.1 Mola mola
TAAAATGGGTTTAGACAAACAAACAAACACACACACAGCGCGGCCACCAGTGGCTCTGCACTAAGTTTCCCTTCAAAGGATCCCCTCAGGATATACTGCGCCGACATAATCCCAGGCCCCTTTGAAGTGCTCACTTGAAATGTCTTTTGGCTCGGCTGCTGCGAGCGGCGTCTCAGCCCTTCGGGTTATTGGAGACGAGAGGCGCTCCACGGCTGCTCGAGGTGGAGAAGCAGCACCTGGTGGTCCCCGCCGCCTGTCACACGGTTTTAAGAGTCCACTGGGTCTCGTCCCCTCGGCCAAGAGGCGTTTCTGGAGAGGGGGGGTTAATGAATCCAGCGTGGCTCTGTCGTAAACAGGCGTTGGTCTGAGAAGGGCAGGACGGGGCCTAATCTCAGCGGTGGGCGGAGCCACTCCTTCACAGTTTTTAAAGGATGAGCGGCATTAGACACGCCGACAGGAAGTGCATAATTTAGAAGTTATGAATGTTAAAGATGGACGTATGAGAGTTCCTTCGCCCCCTGGTGGCTGTCTGCAGTATAGCTCCTAAGCCCCACCTCCTCCATTATTTTAGATAACACGGTGAAGTACAGTTGTGTATTACCTGATATATATGTGTATACAATGTGTATACAAACGTAGCATGGTTTGGAAAAGTTTCTTACGGGATGTCTGAAGCTAATGCGAAGAAACCACATTTAGCCTAGCCATGCTAGCCAGCAGCACCGTTTGCCACTAAAAAATAATTGTGTGAATGTGATAAATGTGATGTGATAATGTGATAATTGTGATAATTTGGTAGCTAACATGCTTAGAAAGTTCTGAATGTTTAATTTGAACATTCGAGTTTCTGTAACGCACTTCAACGTCGTTAGCACTCTGGTTGATTAGCATTCAGCATTTGTACATTTAACTCACACCGTCACAGAATAATTCAATATAATCCAGAATTTTGATGAAGGAGAAGGAAAAGGTGCCATTTCAGGACTTTATGACTCATTTTCTGTGTTTTGCTTGTGACTTTCAGGCACAGAACTCCAAATAAATGAAACACCCAATGACTCCAAACGTCCAAACATCCAAAAAAATGAACATTTTTAAACAGAGAATATTAAGTGTTTGTTGTAAACTCACAGGTTCATGCTGCCCTTTCCTTGTGTTTAAAAAGGCAGATTGGCCCTTCAAGGCAAAGACGCGGCCTTGCAAAGCTGCTCTACATGCATTTCTTATTAACTTTGATAAGTTAAGTTTGGACTCTACGCAGCGCACTGAACTCGACTTTATGGCGTCGTTATCTGTCGGTCACTCAGTTCAAGCTTTTCCTTGTTCTGTGCCACAACATGCTGGCTTATCTCTTTATTTTACTGTATTTCTCACAGACTGACTGCAGGGGACTACTTTTCCTCCTTGGAAAGTCCCCAGCAGCTGTGGTCCCTCACAAGGTGCAGAGAGAATGTTGCAGACGTCACGGCCTTTGGCGCGCTCAACCTTCACGAAACCCGTTATTGATATTTACCAACGATCTTTCGCCTGCAGGGAATTTTTGTGGCTTCTTTTGGTCACGTTCCTTTGTTTGTGTGTTTCTATGCAGGCTACATCATTGAATGGATTCTTTTTTTTTGTCTTTCTGAGAAGTAAAACAGAGTCTGAACAGTTTGTTCTCTCTAATACATCCTCATTTAATACATTCAGATAAAATAAATAGAAAAAAGCCTCATGTCTGCATTTGAGAATTTAAAGCTAAAAGTCCAAAAGTCGGAGCTTTTATTCATCCTCTCTACATCTCAAAAACGTCAAACTATGGAAACTTTATTTTTTTTTGTATTTAAATTCAAAAAGTTAAACTTTGATATATTATAACTCATTACACATAAATATTCAAACCGTTTTATTTTAATGATGTTTATGACTTACAGTGACATTTCTAACTTGCACATTTTTGAGCACCATTTATTCTATTTTATTTCTGATGTCTAATATTTGTATATAACTTTATTGCATTTGTATTGTATTTTAATGCACCAGTGTTTTATGTAGTTTTGTACTACCTACTTGTATATTAATGATTTATGGGGTCATATTTCATGATTAAGGCTGCTGTGACAAATTAAATTCCCTCTAGTTTTTCCCTTTTTTTTTTGAGAGACAAGGTAGACAATGGAAAAATCACAATATTTTAGTTTTATTGACCTGCGCTGACAGATTCTTATTTGTGTTCTTTAAAGTAAAACATGATCCAGAGTCTCCAATGGTTGTTTTATTTTGAAAATTTGTCTGAATTTAAGGCTTAAAACAGCTGAACCTTTTATTGGTCAGAACATTAGCATTTTTCACTTGAGTGTCCACAAAGTTGTGAGTGTTTAACACATGAGAACAAAGAAAATCTCTCTCTCTCTCTCTCTCTCTCCGTCTTCCGACTGAGCGACGGTTAGCTTCCAGGAGGAAGTGAGTCGTGACCTCGCAAGTCCATCACGGGCAACAGAGTGCTGCCGGCTGCAGAGACCATCACTTTCATGCTCGGCTCAGCAGCCAATAGGGACTTTTCAAGATTTAACACCACTTTTACTCATGAAAAACAAACACACAAAGCTCAAATTTCTTTCAAGTTTTATATGAAAATTAAGTCTATCACTGATGGAGGCCATGACATGATTGGTGCTGAAAAATCTGACAGTGGGGCCTAGTTTGAGCCGAAATACACATTTTGAACAGCAGGAGGTGCTGACGATATACACACTGGCCTCACTTTAAATAGAAAAGCTGCGTGCAAATATCGCAGGAAGGCAGTGACCTTCAGGAACTTTGGTGGCAGCACCTGCAGCCCCACAGCAAAAAACCGGCTCAGACGCTTCGATTTGTGTAGCCGAGTTTCAAGTAAGAGATGTTAATTTGTTAGTATTATAGAATCTGACGTCTTTTGTGGGCCCAGAACTTATTTGCTTTGATTTTTTACGCTTAAACAATCACTTGTATCCTCACGCCTTCCAGATCGATCCCTCACAACAACAGCAAAACAAACATGATGCAGTTTGTAAAGCGGCACCACAGCAAGAAGCTCCAGTCAGTTCCGCTGACCAGCACCAAACGATATTGTTTTTCTGTTGCTGAAAATGAAGTATTTTGGCTGCTGGTCAACACATTGCAGCCTAAATACTCCATCCCATCATGGCTGCACTTTAGGCAGACTGTCATGGCAAAACTTTAGTGAGAAACACAATCCAAGATAGTTTTGTCTGAGTTGATCCAGATTTAATAATCAAACACACACCTGCAGCACAGGAACCTGAACCTGCAGGAGCAGAGAGAACCACAGATGTAACTTTTTAAAAAATTGTCAAAAGCTATGAGTGTTACCTCGTAGAGTCGTATTTCTTTTATTTGGAGCGGCGGATCTGCAGGTTTGGAACGAGGCTCGTGATGACATGTTTTCTAAATCCTCTGCCCTCCCTCGACACAGTTTTGAGGAGCAGCCTGCAGGAAGAGAGACAGTATGTATGTGAGCGCGGCGGAGGCAGCCGGCGGGAGATTAGCTGAGTTTTTCGGTGAGTGATCCTCCGCCGACTGGCCAATCTGCTCAGCCGGGGCCCTCGAAATTCACGCAGACGGCGCGAGTAGTGACACCAACTGCTGCGACGGAGAAGGAGCAGGAAGTTCCGTGGCACCCCAACTCCCTGTCATGTGACTGCTCCGAGTTCAGCCATCTGTGAGCTCTCTTTGCCCCCTCGCCCCCCCAGCTCCCGCCGCTGTTCAACATGGGTTTAAGATCTGGACACGGCGCTTCAATCCGCCAACTTGACGCGGCTCCACCTGGCAGGTCACATGTGACGCGCGTCCAGGTACGAGGACGCCGAACGGAGCACTCGTAATATTCCCACAGCTTTTCATGACTTCTTGAAACTTTGGGACGCTACAAATCGGAATTTCTGAATGAATTCAACACACAAAATATATACCAACATAGAAATCCAAAACTTTATCATACAGGTGTTTGGGTATATGAAATATCTTCATGTATTCAGAAGAGGAACAAATATGATATTAATACATGGCCCTACCCTATATGTAATGTATACTGCAGTGTCCCTGTTTATTAGAGCCAAACTGACATGCAACTTTTGGGACCAAAACTGATATTGGGGAGTTAAAAAAAGTGATGAAATCGATAAATTGTTCAATATATATGCTAAGTTTTTACAATAATCCCTCAAGTGAGATCATCGAATATTTGAAACTGACATGTAACAGCATTTTCTTGTTTAAAACCAATATTTTTGTATTTATATATAACATATGTGCCGACGCTGATATCTGTGACCCCGCCAACGTTGGCCAACCGATATTTGTCAGTCAGATTTTTCTGCTTATACAGGGACATATGTTACATTTCTGTATGGGTGTGGACCTAAAAAGTTCCCACAAATATATCGTTTCATCCATTGTCTCGCTCGCGTCCAACATTTTTTTGATTACTTCCATTCTAAATGCAACAATGACTGTGCAGAATACAGATGTTCTCTTGGTTTTTGCAGAGCTGGTTAAGTGTTTGGGGGTCAAACTGTGACAGACGGCGAGGAGAGTCACGTGACAAACCCACACATGGACATTGTCAGAGCCAGTGAGGTTGGGGTGGCTTTTTATTGGACTGGTCATTGCTCCGCTTGTTTGGTTGATGTTTTGGGGAAGTGAAGAGCTCTGAGTTCTATTAGCAGGAGGTGCAGATTCGACTTTATTTACAACACAAGAGCCTGTTTGGGAAGGTAAAGAGCAGATGACCAGAGTGACCTTTGACCCCCAACATTTAACCATCTCACCCTCCAGTCCAAATGCACTCAGGAAAACCTCCATGTTGGTTTGGGGCGTTGACGGTCCTCTGATCTCAGAAGCTCCACACTGCAGCCCCACCGAACGCGGAGGAGAAGAAAACGATAAGACAACAAAACATAATTGTGTTTCGAGGTGCCTTTCTCTCCAGCGTTGCGCTAATACATTTAATTCAATGTTTGCACGGGCCGTAATTGGTGTAATATTGCTCTGCGATACGTCGAAGGAAACCTTAGCATTAAGCACTAAATTGAAATTTTGAAGCGAACGGCAAAAACGAGCGTGAGGGCAAAGAAACCCCATTAAAGGTAATTTGTTCTGCATGGCTGTGGGGGTAATTTTTACCCAGACTCCCCTTTATGAAGTGGAATAGGTGGCGTCGGATTTTCTCTCTCGCGCTGTCACACACACTTTGTGTCTCCTAATAGCACTCGTGTGTGTCGAAGGTGAGAGCGAGTGAAGGACTCGAAGGAAGAGGAGGATGAGGAGAGGAGGAAGACGGAGGGAGAAAGAGGGGAGGAGTGGCATCGGGGGGTGGAAAGGTGAAAAATTTGAATGGGAGGGAGGAGAGGGAGAGAAAAGAGGAGGTTTGATAGGTGGAATGATGGTGGAAGAGGAGGAAAAACATCAAGAATGGAGGAAAAAAGATGAGTGGAACGGAGGAAGACAGGTGCAGGAGAAAGAATGAGGAGGTGAGGACAGGAAAAGGAGGAAGGAAACAAGGAAGGGAAGTGCTCAGGCAGAGAAGAAAGGTATAAAGAAGGAGTGAAATAGAGTGAAGAAAATGAGAAGAGAAAGAAGAAGAGGGATGAGGTCAAACTGAAAGATGGATGAGTAGGAAAAGGGGAGAAAAAGGGATGCGGGAGGTGAGTAGAGGGGTTAAAAAGATGAGGAACAGGAGGAAAAGAGATTAGAGAGAAAAGGAGGAGGATGGATAAGAAAAGGGGGCCTTAGGGTTAGGAGGGAGCAGAGAGGAGGAGGAAGACAGCAGAGAGAGGAATAGGGAGGTGCAAGAAAGGGAGGCGGAACAGACTGAACAAAGGAGGAGGAGAGGAGAGGAAAGGAAGAGCAGGAAAAAGAGGTGAAGGTGGGAAGGGACGAGTGGAGGGGATTTACAGGAAAGGAGGGAGGGAGGGGGGAGTAATAGATGAATAATAAGAGGAGGAGAGGGAAGGTGAAGACGAGGAGGTCCCAACGGAGGACGGCAGATCAAACACAACGTCCGCTGAGAGATCCTTAAACCTCGTCTGTAAATGAGAATTTAAGAAGTTCAGACGAATACGCTCCATCAGTAAGATGTCTTCAGCTGATAGAGGAGGAGGAGGAGGAGGAGGAGAAAGAAGAAATACCTCCTTTTCTTCTCTCCATTACAGGATTTTACTCCGTCACCATAGCATCTGAATGCTCCTCCTCTTCATCACATTAGTTCCTGAACTTTTAGTTCTAGATTTTGGAAGATTCAGACTGGAGTTTGACGATACGATGCAGCACTTCGCCACGTTCATGAAAAACAAGTGAAATCAACTTCACAAATTTGCTTGTCTTAAGTAAACATCAGGAAAACTCAGGAAACATCAGCAACCGACTGAGCAGAGACTCTTTATTTATCTAAAGTTATATATGACATTCTGTCAAACCCCGTTTAGCCAAAATCCAAGCGGGAGTAATTACAAAAAAAATAAGTGCTGGAGCCCACAAGAGCAGGAAATAATTTTATATTTTATTTTATTATTTTTAATATCCTATATTTCTTCACTACCACCATTAAAATCAATATTCGTTATTGATCAGTTTCAGCTGCTGCTTCGTACAATAAAAACGTCACACAGAAGCAAAGAGATAAGACAATAACGACAGCGTAGAACGATCAGATCACAGAACTCCTCTGGATCGGATCCATTATTTACCGTCACAGCATCTCAGTTAACACCTATCTGATAAACAGGGATTTGACATCATGGATTTTCTTCTGTTTGTTTTTCCCTCTGAGACATAATTGAGTCATTTTCAGGCCTAAACCTGGAAATGTCAAACGCAAGCGAAAATCACTTTGTTGTTTCCTGCATGTTAAATGCAGCTTTATGAGATCACGTTGGGGGACCTCAGTTCCACGAAACCTCAACTTGTTCTGCGCTGCAATATTAAAGATTAAAGAACGGAAGTTATTGGTTTTCCCCCTTTTGGAGGTTTTTCCAGGATTATATTTTGTTTCAGTTTGTGGAATTTTGCGGTATTTTGGTGCCATTTTTCTAGCCATATTGGCCTGATGAAAGGTGAGGATGCAGGTGAAGCACTAGAACATCTGATAGATCCCTCCAGTGTCAAAGGAACAAGCGATAAAAGTCATTTGTAATTAACTATCACCTCCGCCTGCGTGCACCCCTGGGCTGTTTAGTCATTCCTGTGACACTATTCAGTATTTCCCATGCAGCAAACAAATATGCGCTGAATATTAACGGCGTCATTCGGAGGCGCTTTTCCCCTCATTTTTCGGTTGGGTTTGTGTCAGGAATGTGACGGAGGAGGCGGGTGCAGCCGTGGGAGCTGCAGAGCTTTTCGCTCAGCAGAGGAACAGATGGGAGAAAGTCGCCAGGGGAGGATGAATTCCGGTCAAAAAGAAGGTGATAGCAGAGTGTGACCGCCAACATGTCCGCCACACACTTCTCTCTCCATCCCTTCCTGTCTGCCACGTCCAATCGCACACATAGCCGTGCTCGCACTCCTTCACGGAGGGAGGTTGAACCGCACAGGTCTTGATAAGTAGCAGGGGAACCGTAAATATATTTAGAAATGTGCCTGTGAGGGATGTTTGGCTCAGGCCTTTTATGCAAGCGTGCACTTCGGCACAATGTGGTTTTTTTCCCCCCATATGAAACTAACCAACCTTTCCTTTTTTTTTTTTGTTTTGTTCATTTGTGATGAAGTTGGCCGGTTTCCGAACCTGAAAGTGAGATTTGCAAAGCTTCTAAAGCTTCTACAAAACGGCCACTGAAGCCCCTCCTGAAAGTGGCGGTAACTCCGGGCGACTCCTTCACCCTGCAGGCTTGGAAGGCGGATCATTAAGAGCGAAAGACAGAGCTGGAAAACTTCTCTGAAGGAGGTCCAACATTTCAATGGGAGAAGAAATTTGGAGTGTTTGTCATCGCTGGAAGTGAGTGACAGCCCGGTGATCGGCATGTTGACAAACACGTTCCCCCGCAATTTTACAACGTACGTCAGGTAACAGAGTGATGGACGGGATCTTCTGTTTCAGACAAGAAGGAACAAAGTGTTGCAGCGGCGTCGAGTGGGCGCGTGCAGGAAAGACACAAAGCACGACTCCTGACGTGTTTGAAGGCTTTTCACGTCCTGCCAACAGGTGTAGTCCGCGTCAATCAACCCCTGAGAAGTTGATGATAGCAGGGTGGACAATGTTCATCCTTTCACGATCACGATAAAGCAGATGACACTGTGTGCTACACTACAGATCTGCTGGTTATGTAGGGCAATAAAGGTTTCTCTCCATTCTCTTCAGATGCTATCAGGGCAGGATGGGGCTCCGCTGTTAACGCGGCTGAGACGGCAGCAGAGGTAGAAAGAGTCCCAAATTAGGTCGGTGGAACTGAACCGGTTGACAGATTTGGTGAGATACAAACACTTCGTCAGTTCTTTCACACGGTAACAACCTTGAATACTGCCTACCAAGCGAAGAATTCCTGCGGAAGGCAACGTGATTTAGAAGCCGTGATGATGGGGGAGCTACTGCTGCCGTTATGTCATGGCGAACTTTGTTGAGGAATTAAAAAGTGGTAAACCGGAATCTTGGAATCAACATGTTTTCTCGTTTGACTGATCAAAGGCAGTTTTCCTCGCCGCTAATGCCAACTGCTTACTCGTGGCTGAAGGCTGGTTTAGGGTAACGGCCTTTTCACACCGACGCATGAACAACGCTAATAAACAGCATGAAATTGTGTTTGAATGCTAATTTTGACTATGTAATTTTAAAGAAATGTGCACATTCTGCTGCACGTATCAAATGGACTCAACATTTACGGTTTACCAAATCAAAGCGGTGGCTGGGATACAAACAACGACAACGAAGCGATCGGCAGCGTTAAGAGTTATGAAAGTGATGTGGCAACAACGAGCGCTTGTCAGGGGTGAAACTGGTTCCGAAAAAATAAAATCCCTAATGTCGTTGCTGGTGCGAAAACATGCATTGACTAAAAACTTAGAAAACTTGTCCACCCGCAGGTTAATCACAAGAAAAGAAGCACATGTGATGTGCACAGGTTTTTAAGGTTAATTAGTAACTAAGCTGAGTAATAATTTGCAGAATTTCAGACCACATTTTGCAAATATGTGACATTTACATCCAATAATTGAACTGAAAAGTGTGATGAGCGAAATTGGGTTATGAATTGTTGACGCTATATAAAAATGAGTTTATCAACACTGTTCTCATAAAAAGGAAGGTAAGTGAATGGAGGCCTGAATGGTCATTCAGATGTGAATTGTCCTTGATATCTGTGGCATATAACCCCCAGCACACAGTTACATGCATCCGCATCCAAATTAATGTCCCCCGCAAAGATGAGCGCCTCCCCTAAAGAAAACGATCCTGAAAGACATTTTAGGGCTCAGACTGCACAGCGACAGGGCCGCTTCCCCTCAGTCTCTGCATGTCACGCCGGATGACATATTGTGAGCAGGCAAAGTGAAAGCCGCCTCGCAGGAACATTTCCTACTTTCACATGTGAATACCCAGCATGCATTAGGTGGCTGTGGGTAGGTGAGCCTCGGGCCAAATTACGGTTCTACGCACAATTGTGTAGGAGGACAGTATTTTATTTATTTTTTTTACCAGGTCCCCAAGGGCCCACATAACCTCAGCTCAGGCTATTAATACAGAGAGTAAAGTCATAAACCGAGTCCTGCAGGGACACACAAGCACCCACAGTGCACACACACACACACACACACACACACACACACACACACACACACAAGCACATCACTTTTTCCCTTCACAAACGTGTGTTTCTGTTGTACAAGTCAGGGTTGAATCGATGCTGTTGGTGATACTGTTTACAGACCACGCGGTCGCCATGGTTATCGGGTGTTGTGGAATCGTGTATTTTACTAATATTTCCATCAGAATTTCTTGATTAGTTACACCTACGTTGTGCGCGTTCATGACTGGTTAGAGTTGTCCGCCGTCATGTTTTTCTCAGTCAGCGTGTATGGAAGTACTAAATATAAGAGGATTTACAAAACAATACCAAAATCGACACTTTAAAACGACACAAATAAAATAATAATAAAATTACAACTTATATTCATCTCCTACTAGCTACTAGTATACAAAATACTCGAAATTATTAAAAATATTTACATTTGACTGACAGCTAAATGCCAAAAAGGGATGGGTTAACATGTTACATATACATATTGTAACCCTTGTTCTATTAGCACTGACTGAGTTAGCCACCAGTGCAGCTGCCCTTTTTACTGCCTGAACATGAGGCGAGATGAGGTCACGGGCGGTTGTGGCGTTGACTTGTCATTCTCTGCGGTTAGCTCGTTGATATCGTGGTAATTGGTTTAACCGCAACTGGTCCCAAGAGCCAGTTTCCAACAGGCTCCACCATGATCCGCTCTGGCATTTATCATATCCCAGAATTTTGGGGCTATAATGATATAAATAATCAACAATAACTGTCGCGTGTAAGATGTTAACAAATAGTTTCCATTTGCAGTAAAAGACACTTGCATTCAACATTGACTCGAATTTGGCAAGGCTAATTAGCCTCCACAGGTTAGGATCACTTTCCTCCTTGTTGACCGTATTTTCTTCGGGCCGGACCTTATTCTTTAATCCTGTCTCTGTCTGCTCCACCATCTCCAATCATCTAATAACCAGCGCGCATAGACATTTTCTTAGGAGTGTGTGTTTTTGAATAACTGGGGCACGTGTGCAGAAAAACATCACAACGTTCAAGAACCAATATCCAGTTCTGCACGTGTTGGCGCGTAGCAACATCTGTTTTCTTGGGTCGGAGCGTGTGTGTGCGTGTGCGTGTGTGTGTGTCCCTGGTTTAAAGCTCAGGGGAGCGGCAGGCTGGTGGGAGGGGCTCCCATCGTACGGCTGTGTGTCATAATGCGCGTGGCACAAATATCAACTTCTGTCATATTGTCATGACACGTCCATTGTTATATTTGCGGAGGTTTGGAGCAGATGCTTCTGCTCCTGTGGTCACGAGTTCATGTTTTATGTCCATGTCAGCAAAGTTTTGAGCCAGTAAACATAGATTAACACAAACGTTAAAACTTTGAAGCGCATCAAATACAGCAGCCTGGTGGGCGCCCGGGAGGGGGCGGGGCTAATTCCGTATTTCTGGTTCTGACCAGCAGGGCAGTAAGTGAGCGGTCAACACAACAGGTACAGTCAGTATTTTTACTGTGCTCTTAGTACAGATGATACCAAATTAGAGGTTACTGCATACTTAATAATATGCAATCATTGGGGCCAATACCGATATCAAGGAGTAAAAAAGTTCCGATATCGATAAGTCAGCCGACATACACAAACTTTTGGCAATAATGTAACAGAGTGGGACTACTTTAAATGGCACCAGTGGAACAGTTACCTTCACTGGAAAATGAATAATTTCAAATCACTTCAGTATCTTTGTTACTTTGTCTTCTTTAAAACCAAAATTATTATTATATATTTTTTTTATATATATATTGGCTGATATTGACAT
>KV751406.1:159873-171173 GCA_001698575.1 Mola mola
AGCATTTCATTTTGGTAGTTAAAGGCTTCCAGTATCACGGAAAAACAACTAAATCGACCCGAACACAATAAAAACATCCGATTGCACTTGCAAGGAAAGCTTGCAAATTTAGCGCTTTCAGATCGAAAAAAACTCAGATTTTGAAAAACCAAACAGCTGCTTCTGATGTCGTTTATGGTATTCATGTCAAACGACACTATACAAACCACACATATGTTCATTAATGTGCGTAAACATGTGCAAAACTCTTCATTGTACACCAGAATCATTCAGAAATCACAGATGCCTGCAAAGGTTTTAACGAAACATTGAGGAAACTAAGAAACCAAAAAGGGCCCCAAGTGAGATTTTAGCGCTGAAACATGAAGCCAAACACACCTCACATGTCGGATTCAGTGACATTTCAGACCGATAAATAGCAAAAAGTCAAGATAAAGTTATCTGATGCGTAAATCCGCGGTGTGTCGAGGCCCTGGAGCAGTGCGGAGAGGGTTAACAGCCCAGAGGAAATGCCTAATTCATCCTCGTTGGTTTGGTTCCTCTCAGAGCTATTTCCTGTTGGACCAGTGTTGCAGAGGGCTGCCAGATCAGCGAGCATGAATCATCTCCATATAGCCTTTTTTTTCCTGCCCTCCTACAGTTACACTTAGATGTTCGGCTGATGATTGTATTCCGTTGACAAAAAAAAAAACGTGCACAGTGGATGGAGGAGTTAAAGATCCATAAATGTCGGGATTACGAGGAGGTCGGAGCCAGAATGTTCATAAAACACGTAGTCGAGATGAAAACCTCTAAAGGTGGTTACAACAGGAAGCTCTTCACGTATCATTTATTAATGTGTGAACTACACAGTCCTCACACAGCGCTAACCTGCGCCAACGCAGCTAATTTCCCTTTTTTTTCCCCCAGGTAATAAGTTGCCTGACCTTGACCTTTGACCTTTGACCTTTCAAGGTCAGATTTTCTTTTTAAGTCAAGGTCGTTATGAAAAAGAGCACATGTGGTTGGAGCCATCTGATGTGTGACACATGGACTGCAGCTGGTTCTGGCTATGTGATAGATACTGTCATTAGCTACAAAATGACACCAGTTGGACCTCTGTAACTTTTTGAGTTGTCCTAACAAACAAATAAATCAATAAACAGAAAATAATAAACAACAACAAGACCTCCTCGGCAAGAAAAACACAGCAGCACTTTTTGCAGATTTTGATGGCAGGTGGTGAAGAATTTGCAAAAGGCAAACTTCATCTCACATAATTTTAACGTTTTATATGAAAACGGATCTCGTGCACAACCACTTCTTTAATCGATGTAACCTGAGAACCATGAATGTGAGAGCATTCAGTCTTCCCGCACCAAAAAACTAATATTATACAGAATTACAGAAATCGATTCTGGGGATTGTGTGGACCGAAATTCATTTTTCATTAAAATCTCGATACTTAAACGGATCGATAGTTTCACCCCTGGTAACAACGAAATCACTAATAAAAACACATTTGCTCTGTTTGTACATTTAGAAATTTGATTAATAACATATTCTTTTACACTTCGGGGCTCCAGTTTTGCAGTTCAGTGTCAACGTTCTCTTGCAGAGTTTGAAGGATTAAAGTAAAAATAGGCATCAAATTTAATTTCAAAAAGCTGATTGTTGGACATTTTAGCGAAACCCACAGTAACCGTTCTGGACGTTTAATATGATGCTCTGTTTATCCTGGTTTTCCACACTGAGAGCAAGCTGTCACTTCAAGCTTTATCCTCGGGTTTAATGTTTGCTGGATTTGTGTTTCCTCTTTCTTCTCCAAAATTCTGCTTTTGAGGACAGAAAAAACTCACATCTCCAGTCAAACTTTTCAGGAACGACGAGAAAAAACTGACGGCGCCGACTTTCCTGGTTTGTGCCACCACGATTGGGACTTACGAGGTTTATTCAGAGTGGCAAGAAACAAAGGAGGATCTCTTCTTTTTTGTGTTTTGGAAGAGAGCTGCAGAAGCGCCGGCCCGCAATGGGACGAGGAGATAACGAAACAGACGGGAGGTTCTTACGGAGCCACCAGAATCTGCAAACGGGAGCCAAGCGAAAGCAGAAAGTACGACGGGGGCCAGCGGAGGGAAGAGAAAACGTGGGCCTCTTTCAGATCTTGAAACAAATCGAACAATTAAAAAAATAAGTGCAGAGAGGCAGAGGAGGGGAGGGCCTTTCTTCTCCTTCTCAAACTAATGAAGAAAGTCTGGGGTTGCTGAGGACAAGTCGCACTAGGAGCAGTGAAAAAAGTGCACCTTATGAAACATATGGACACTTGGCACATTTTTTGGCGCCCGCGATCCCGCTCCGCTCCCAAAGTCAGATTCCGTGGTTTTGAAGCGCCGCCGCTGCATATGGAAGTGTTAAAAGTTTTTGTCACCTTTAATTGACATCACATTGTGCCGATTGAACTCCGAGAAGTCGCGGTAAACACTTTCCCCCGTCGGTGCCGACGAGCGATGGATGCCACGACACTCTTCAGAGCCGGCAGGGCTTTTCGTCGCGTGACGCGGGGACGCCGTGTGACGCTGAGGCGGCGGCGTGCCACATCAAGATTAGGCTTGTGTGAAATGGAATACGTTATCAAACGTCAGAGTAGGTAGGGTGCCTGGCGCTCGCCTGTGGGCGAGGCGCCGGGCTTTGTGAAGCAGCGGATGCGGTTAGCACGCGGCTCTCCCTTGGACATTGGGCTGTTTTTTAAGAACCGAGGGGATGTGGGCGGAGAGACGAGACACATGATTGATTAATGACTTACTTTCCCACTTAAAGGCCGCAGCTGCTTTTTCCCCCTCGCGTTCATCTAAGTTTAATTTACGGGGGAACGCTAAGGTAAGGCGGGATGGGCCCACTCAGGAGACCGGCTTGGTGTCGGGAGAGCCTCGGCTGTCTTGGTGCAGGAATTTCAGCGCTCGACCATGCACGTGTGTGCGCACGGGAGGATTCAGACTGCGTCATAAATAATGCAGCCCGTCTAAAAAGGGAAGGCTCTACAATTAATGCACAGACAAATGGAAAACTGCAGCGGGGAGGGAAGAAAGACAAGTTTGCTCCCAGAGAAATTCTCTTCTTTGTCCCGTCTCAGCCCCCGTTGTGCTCGAGTTCTCCACAGCGCCTCAAGAAAGTCCACCAAACAGGCAAAGACGTTTAGTCTGGAGCCTCTAAAGAGCTGAAATCTGCTCTGCTATCAGTTTTAAATCCTCTCTCGTTCCTGCGTCCATTCTAAGAATTACGGTCTCGTGCAGCCAAATGTCGCCTCTAAATGACATTTTCCAACCGTCAGAGGAACAGTTTGGTTGATTAGAATTAAAAAATAAAGCGCCATTTTGGCTTCTTTTATCTCATCCGAGAAGAGGAATCGTCTTATGAAGATACGAGGCTGCTGTTGTGTGCGAGAGGACAAACCCGGAGCTCATTCACGCTCATTTCCCCTCCATTAAACCCACATCGGCTTATTTGCATGTAGCACCTGAACATATGTTAGTGAACTTCCTCCTCGTGCACTAAAAGCCCGCAGCTCCACTCAGGTGTGCGTATCCAGCGCAGCTGCGGGGAACAAAACACGGATGCATATTTCATGGAACAAAAACCTCAAAGCCAAACCTAGATATTAGTCACTTTAGTAATTAAAAATGGATATTGCTCTGCGCCGGCTCACGTTGTGCATTATTAACGCCTGATTTTCACTCCCTCTTCTCAAACTTACATGGGCTCAAAAGGATTTTTAATGCGAGGCGCTCCCTCCGAGTGGCTGCGCGCGTCTCCTCCGGCTGAATTAGCAGACGTGCAGCAGATGAGCGAGAGGCCGCGGCTAGTTTGTGGTTTGTGTCTCTGCAGGTTGTAACTACAGCAGGTGGATTTTGTTTTACACCTGCGCTGCGATGGCAAAGACAGGATTTTACCCATTTTTACAGAATTAAACAGGCCAGAGTCTGTTATTTTCCTGCTGTAAATAGAGAAGAAACTATATTTATCCACATATTACGTTTGCAAGCGTATTCACTGAAATTTTACAGCTGCAGCGATTAATCGACTAATCAAAGGTAAGGAAAATTAAACTAAATTAAATAAACTAACTGATGATCAAATCATTGTTTCTTTCTCATTTCTGGCAGTAAATGAAAAGCCTTTTGGAGTAAAGAAGCGATTTGACGACGTCACTCTGGGCTGTGAAAAAAACGTGATTGTGAGCATTTTTCACTATTTTTCAACAACTTTTAGATTAACTCATAAATCAATTTATCGTGAAAATAAACTAGTTGCAGCTCTAGAAAATTTGGATTTAAATTCTCTTTGAGCTGTTAGAATTGGCTATGAGTATAACATGCTTTTCAGTCTATTAACCTAATGTGTTTCACCCTGTAATTCTCCATTGAGCCAGAGTTGCTGTCTTGCACTGAATCCAGGGTAAAGCTCATATTTATAGAGCAGCTTGACCATTTGGAATCAGCTCTGCATAACAGAAAAACAAGTGCTAGACGTAACTTCTCTATCTTGTCAGCGAGACACGTCCAGTCAACACTCACACGTGTTGTATAATACATTCCAAGGACAAGGCGTGGACAGTGGTTGGCCTGTCCGTGTCCGGGTAACTGGCCAATTATACTCGGTTAGGTGAAAGTCCAACCTCTGTACGGGGCAGAGCCCAGGCCAAGAAGATAAATGTACACCGTTTCTAAAGATCGGGGCTCAATCTGACTGAGATCCTGCGAGAGCTCCGTCACTCCGAGTCCAGCGCTGCCTTACTTTATATGTGACCAGAGAATAAAGATCAAGACTCCGGTTTGTTCTTGGGCTTCCAACAAAAGAATCAGGTTAACAGGGCTAAATAACCTGAGTCGCTGAAAGCAGTAAGATGGGTGATACGAGGTGAAGGTGTGTTTAAATATTAATTTAACTTACAAAAGTCTGACTTAATTGAAGGACCATAAAAGTATGTAAAAAATAAAAAATAAAGTTCCAAACAATTATGTACAAACACAATCATATAAACGTACATAATTTCAATGTTTTATTCAAAATTTAGGTATAAAAATAGATTTTTGGTATGTTTTACTAAATACTTAAGAACCCCTTCAGGCTTAGACCTGTCAATAATATATATACTCTGTGTATGTATATATATATATACATATTTCAACCAAAGCTCCATCTGTGAGTCTTATATCTGAATGGTTTTTGCAGTACGTTTCCAAAACAAACAAATAAAAAAGACCCAGAAATAGGGGTTAAGTTGATTCTTTGAATAGCTCAAAATGAATCAGCTTTAACTCCTAAAACTGAAAAATCCCATTATTTCAAAAATTGTATTGTTTACTGTAAACATATTATTTTCATAACTTCACCTAACTACATAAGCACAGAGTAATAGTTTACTCTAAGCAGTAACGGTAAGTATAAGTCAAATTCAGAGATGCATAAAAAAGTCCCGTTTCATAGCTTAAAAAGTAGGTTTCAGTAGAGTTCATACAATCATGTACAAAATAAAAATTTGATTTAAAATGTTGACATTTTCTGATTGTATGAATCATAATTTTTAACCATTTTGTCCTTATTTCTTGGTAGTATTGAGCTTCCATAGATAAAGACAAAATATGTTTCTTTTAAGATGTAAGTGAGCCAAAACACCTAAAAATATTAAAGTTAAAATATTGCATCTCTCTCTAAAAATAACCAAGAAGAAAAGTTGGCTCGAACATTAACGCGAGAAGAGCAGCTGCAGTTGATGCATCGCCACGATAAAACGAAAGTGCTGCTATATGAAATCTAATTATTCCATAACTGCTAATTCCTCCAAAAGGCGACCAATTATGAACCAAAGTGAGCCGAGCAGCACAGATGCTGGCGAGCTGACAACAATGCGATGACGCGCGTGCAGCGTGAGTGATATACCTGCGCTGCAAATGGACGCCATCTTGCAGCAGAGCGTTGGTATCAGTCAGCGCGTCCTCCTCATCGAGTTTACGTTCCCTAATCTGTTACCCTCTAAATGGGATTTTAATTGAATTGGCGTCAAAACGACAAACAATGACGCCTCTGTTGCAATTAATAAAATCGCGGTGCGGAATCTATGAGGCTTGATATGAACCTCCATTCACATCCAGTTCATTAACGTAAATGCACACCATTCAAAGAGGCGCCAATTTTTCAACCGCACGCCGCCAACTTTTGATTCTTGAAAAGGGGGCTCGACGGGGGGGTCAGATGTGTTGACTTTGTTCTGAGGCGGATGAAAGAGGATGAGAACACCTTTTTCTTCGGATAATATGGGCGCAGCGGCGCACCAATGTGAGATAATAGAGAATTAAAGACAAGTAACAGGAAATAAGTTGATGAAAAGGACTTTTTTTTTACAATTTACCTCACAAAAAACATAAAATTAAAGATTAAATGACTGAAATATTCTCTGGTAACTGCTTTTTTCAAACAGGAGCCCCCCCTCCCGTCAACATTGGCTGAGTAAATACAATGAGGTGATTAAATGGGGGGTGGTGGTGTGCTTTAAGCGCAGCGCTAATTAAATGGGTATGCTAATGCTGTCATACTTAGCAGATGGAAGAAGAATTACTTAAGCGTAATGCACATGTTATGGTATTTTCGACATGACACGCAGGCCCTCGTGGGATCGGTCGACGCCGTCATGTCGTGTTTCTCGAGCGCTCGAAACAAAAGCATCCGGTACAGCCTGCAAACTGGTGAGTGAGTGACTGTATCCACACACACAGTCAGTCATTGTGGTAACAGGAAGTGCATTACATTTCAAGATATCAGGTTATTAATGCAAAACAAGATGAGAGCATTTCATGACAGGTTTGGGTTTTGATTATCAGGCACAAACACGGACATGATAATGTGCAATTGGGCAACGAGAAGAAAATACTCAACGCATGTTTTAGCTCTCAGTGATTCGCTGCGTTTTTCCAGACCTGAGAAATCACAGTTAATGAAAAATAACAAAGTGTGACTGTTAGTTTTCGCTCAGCAGCCAAAGTCCGGCCCTATTCAATAACCTCTTCTGATTTCTTCGGTACGGGATACCCTGGAATAAATTGCCTGCGTAAGGAGTGAGAAAAGTCTTCATCTTCCTGTGTGAAACCCAAAGTCAGCAGTCGTCCCCTGAACTACCTGCATTTTTATGTGCTGGATAACGTCAAACGTCCCACATTCAACCTGCGACTGTTTCAGAGGCACAAACTGAAGCGAAAGTAATGAATTTATCAGCTAAGGGTTTGGTCAGGTGGGTGTGGTCTGTTTGGTCCAATGATGGTGGTCTAATGTTCCTGAGTTTTTTACAAGATTCAAGTCCAAAATTTCACAAAAAACTCTTTTTTTTCCTCCATTTTAAATTCCTCCATTATGAAGTTTTCTTGCTAGGACCGACTAGCTTGACAAACCTGCACGATGTGTGATGGAATGTAACAGTAATGATGGGATGGCACTTCCCTACATTCTTCCCCAGCAGCGGTCAGCTGGGATCTGAGTGTTTTGTCATGTGATCTTTACAGGAAAGATGCTGGGAGTTCACACACAGCTTTGGAGAGCCTAAATAACGTCTGGTTTTAAGATGACGACAGACGATGAGAGGACTATTCAGCTATTGAAAAGGTTTATTGATTTAAATCTAAAACACAGAGAAAAAGCTTTGATTGGGGAAAATGTAGAAGAGCTGTTAGTTATCAAGAGATTACCAACTTAGTGGGATATAACCAGGAGACTGGAGGCTCGTAAATAACCCGACATCAGTGAATCGCGCTATTAACGCCATTTACAGTATCAAATGCAACACTGATGAGTGTCCTAAATGCTAATTTTATTTTCGGTAAGCTAGTTTGAGAGCAGTTTATTGATTAAAAGTTTCTAACTCTTAATAAACCATTAATTAACTAGTAAAAAAGTTAATAAGCAGTTAATTGACAGTTTCAGTTCATCCTCCTTTAAAAAAAAAAAAAAAAAAAGATTTTGGAGGTATTGTTTTTCATTGGACTAAGATAATTTGCTTGTCTTAATAGGACTTGATGTTGAAAACTCGTCCTTTAGTTAAAATATCAGTTTTTGGTACCGCTGTGCCAGTTATTGCTGGTTTTCTCAGGACTCTCTGAATGTTTTCGTGATGTTATGGTTGTAGATGTTGAAAATATTGATAAATGATCTTTTTAAAGCATCATCGCAGCCTTTCACCCCTGTCCAAACTCAAACAAAGGCTGACGAGAACTTCATTAAAGAGATCTGTCTGCACCTCAGCCATGTTTTAAATGATGGACGGCCCACATGATGTGCAGTGACGCCAAGTCCAAAAAATACCAAAATGTTACGGAGAACAAAGCAACAGGGCTAAAAAAAAAAAAAAAAAAAGCGAAATAAATAAAGTTTGAAACCTCCAAACGGTCAGAGCCGGGGACCCATCAGCTCAAATTCAAAACGGCTTCATTATCGTCGCTTCCTGCCCAGAGAGTCGTCCGTTCAGCCCACCACCATCACCGCTCATCGACTACATCTGCATGTTTCCCTAATTATGGTCTGTGTTTATTCCCTGGAAGAGCAGCGTCCAACAGAGATGGCAGGTTGTGTAATCAAAAGTCTTGCTCTCGGGGCTCCCAAAAATGTCTGTAAATAACAGTGGAATACTTGGGAACTTCATCTGCCGAGACACAATTAACGTCAAAGTGTTTGGGCACGTTTGTTTATTCCTGGAGCTTGAGGGCGTGTTGCAGTTCGTCACATGTGAGCCTCGGAGATTTGCCAAAGGTACGGTCCTTTCAAACGTGCCGTCGTTAGGAAACATGTGGTGGAGACGGTCGGCGGGTCACGGCGGCTTCAAAGTTGAGCAGAAAGACAGAAACGCAGAGAGCTTTGATGGCACCTCCGCCACCGTTTTCACACGGAAAGTACAATTAAATTATTGACGGTCTGCAACCTCCTTTGAGACAAACACACAGTTTCAGTTCCAGGCTGAAAAACAACGAGGAGACCGTACGTAGTTCTGAGGGTTGCTTCACAAAGGGAGGGTCACCAAACATTATCTAAACATTTCTGATTTTATGGACAAACGAAAGACCATCCTTTTGAAGCTACTGCCAAAAACACAGTTGCTCTCCATTACTTAGCCTTGAATTTAAAGAAACGTGACAAAAAACCTGCAGTTTATTGAAGCCCGTGGAGGCTTTTTAACTTAAAAAACAAACAAACTATAAAACGCCTCCTGATAAGGCCAGAGGAAGAAAAGTCCAAAGTCTGGACTTTTTCTCCCTCCTCTGAAAAGGAAAACCACAGCTGTAAATCACCGTTTGCACCACGATTCAATATGATATCTATTCTTTGAACAACAATCTGATATTTTCCAAAGTCCTAAAGTCTGTTGCTATCATTTGCGTCCAGCGGGAGATTCAAGACAAAAAATCTTGTTTACACGGTCATATAGGTCGATTACTAAACTCTCAGTCATCTTGATTGGATCGTTGTAGATCTATTAATGGTTGCAGCCCTTAAGGAAACGCACCCGAAACCCGACGCGTACGCTTCATAAAGCAAATACAAATTACATTAAGAAGCAGCTGTGATGTAAATGAATTGCAATATATCCTTAAAATCAGATATAAGATAATAGGACAACCCAACTCATTGATTATTATTCACACGCCTCAATCAAGCCAACTTAGACAATTGGACTTTTTCAGGTGGCTTCTAAAGACACATTTGTTCCGCTGAGTATTTGGATACTTCCTGAAAAAGAATATTTGGGAACCTTTTATATGCCTATTTGTCGTGTTGCCATACATGTGTGCGTTTTGTTTTTGTTTGTGAAGCAAGTGGTATACACATGAATCATTACTTACATGGGCCATATCTTTGATAGCACTGTGGTTATGGCCTGCTAAGGGTCAGATATCATATGTTTTGGCTTAAAATGCCTGCATTTGTTGCCAGAAAATGTCTTCTGTCCTGATGAGCCATTACAAATATCTGATTCTGTCAGCACAAAAATCCACACGTTTCCCTAAAAAGGAAGCGGTTGTTGGGCACCGGTCTCACCGATTTGCACCCATCTTGGTGTTACTTCACTTCAGAGCTCGACTTTGCATTCTGGCTATTGAGTCAAAGACAAGCTTCGAACAAAATCAGTGCCGATTGTTTGCGCGTTAACCAGAACCTCCTCGAGACATGTTGACTCTTCTCAACGCAGCCACTTGGTGCATTTGTAGCTGTGTTTAACAAGTTATTCTTCTTCCCACGGATCGCTGGTCAAAGACAGACAATGGCGCCATTCTACCCGCAACAATCGCTGCAGAACTACTGGCTGGAGCAGAAATACCCGCCACCGACGGAGGAGATCAAACGGCGGATGACAATCTGAGGGTGGATCTTTTCTTTAAACTGTCAAACTCTGGGTGTGCACTTTGTCACGCCGTCCTCTCCCACACGAAGGGGAATGAAAGGAGGCAACATGAATCAGAGAGCCTCCAGCGCTGTGTGTTTTTTCCTTATTACTATCGCACGGAGAGAACAACCTGGAACAGCGGCGGCCTGATCAGCAGTCTGCCGCTCTGTCGGGGATCAAACGGGCAGACAAGGTGAGGGAACTCCGCTCGGTGTGGATTCCCCCTGAAGAACAGCCTGAGGCGGGAAAAAAAAAAAGAAAAAAGGAAAGAGGGATAAAGACTCTCACAAATCGAGGAGGCGACGGAGGCACATTAAAAAAGTGTCACGTTTTTGAACCATTTGGTAGGGGAAGTTAACCAAATACGAGTGTGGCGTAATGTTCCTTTAAGCTGTCATTTAAACTGGTACCTATCATCAGTCGTGGCCCTGGCGTGCGCGGGGGTACTGATGAGCCAATGAGGGGCGCACACTTGATTAACTGCGCCCCCATCCAAGCGTTGCTTTCTCTATTTCTGTCAGGCCTAATGGCATTAGATCAGTAATTATAAGATTATTCACAGTTCACACGGGCCTCACTGTTAACTTTTGAGATATGAGACCATTATCTCCTTCTAATCTCTTTTTCTCTGAATTACGGCACAGATTCATATCGCCCGTTTTGACGGCTCGTGTGTCGCGCTGCCGTCTTTGTTCAGGTTCGGGCTTTTGATCGCGGCCTCTTTTCTGAGGCGCCTCTCTTCTTTTGGGGGGAAAAAAAGAGTTTCTACCTACAGGCTGTGTTTGATTTGAAGTGACGGCGACACGACTTTCAAGCTCTTCTGCATGTGTTCGCACATCATCAGTACATGCATAAATGGGACCGTGGATACGTTTATGACACTCAGGGGAGCCGTGAAACT
>KV751406.1:183172-194566 GCA_001698575.1 Mola mola
CAAACTCATTAAGACACATTCGGAAAAACTGAGGAAGAGGGAAAAAAAAAAAAAACCCAAAAAAACCTTTCATTTACAGAAAAGTGATTAAAAATTCCCCTTTATGTTGCACCCAAGAGGTGTGTTTTAAAATTCAAACACTATTTACTATTAAGCACAATATAAAATAAATCCAATAACGAGATATAGACACCTAATTAGCGCGAGGCCGCGGCCGCCACATGAAACGCTAATGAAGGAGGAGTCCAAAATAGCCCCAAAAAAACCTTTCATTTACAGAAAAGTGATTAAAAATTCCCCTTTATGTTGCACCCAAGAGGTGTGTTTTAAAATTCAAACACTATTTACTATTAAGCACAATATAAAATAAATCCAATAACGAGATATAGACACCTAATTAGCGCGAGGCCGCGGCCGCCACATGAAACGCTAATGAAGGAGGAGTCCAAAATAGCACAAGACTGGCAGCAGCTTCAGAGAGCGTCCGGCAACAGAAACATTTGAAGCGTTTAAGAGGATGACAGGAAAGTGACCCTTCCTGGGTCTCTTAGATCAGGTTCTGAGCTAAAATAGCACGTTCACTCGCACTTAAAGACATTTTTTTTGCCTCCCTACCAGAGGAACGTCCTGACAATTTATACTAAAATTCAGAATATCACCTAAATAGAAGAAAATTAAACCATAATATATTCTTAAGTCCAGGTGTTCAGACTCGCTACGCTCCGTTTTCTGTACTGTTGATGCCCCGCCTCTAGGAGGCGCTATTTCGCCCCCTTTCTATACATTCCGAATTCACGTCGAAATGCTTAGTCGGTTGTTGTGGGTCCAAGAGGGGAAAAACTCGAGGGAACAAGCGGAAGTTCCAGTCTCGGGCGGACAGCGATGAGGAGGTCGGGCCACATTAACCGCCCCCATCGGCCAAATATGGGCGTGTGTGCCGCGCCCTCCTGCTCATCGCGCTCGGAAATGAGCCCATTTCCCATCAGGATGCTGCGGCTGTGCCTTTACAGCTGGGAGTATTAACAGTAATAAACCTGACTGTCAGTCTGCAGGAGGGCGGGCGTGTGTGTCCTCGTGCACGCACACACACACACACACACACACACACACACACACAGTCAGTTATTTTGTTTGCAGGTTTCAAACTGCGTATCCATGCGATTGGTTGTGTATCTGAGTGTGTGATAGCTTGTCATTGGGCGGAAACTGCCCGTGTGTGTGCGTGTCTGTCGAAGTGACAGCCCGTCGGTCAGATCAGGGGAGGGGGGGACCTTGACCCAAGCTGTCCAACCAGCAAAGAGCCCTGCAGCACTGGGACCAGTATGACAAGGGCAGTGGGAAGGGCAGCGCTCAGGAACACTTGCACACGGGCACACTGGTGTACACACTGATGTACACACTGCAGTTGGAGACAAAAATACACATTTCAGTCCTCTCAGAGAACAAAATCCCTGACAAGAGGAGAAAGCAGAAACACAGGGAATTATGGGTAGAGAGAGCCGAGCTGTCCACCATGATGAAATGCTGCATTGAACAAAGGCCTGTGGACTCGGAGAGCCGTCCCCGACCTGCCCCCTCAGCCCCAGGACTGGATGCATCATCCTCGTTTGACGACGGCAGCGAGTTTATCGTTTTCAAGTTTTTATTTTTAGAAACCATCTCTAAAAAAACATTCCCAAGCTTCTACTTCCTGGTTCGCTTGCACTGAAGAGGCACAGTAGTGTTTCTTAGCCCCGCCCCTTTAGTCACCGCGGTGATGACATCACATCTGTGATTATGGTGGTTGGTGGGAACATGCTTGAGGAATTCTTAGCTGCAATACCGCGACTGGCCACCAGGTGAAACTGGAATTGAGCGCTTCTTAGGGCCAGGTGGGTCACATGACCGCAATCTGAGTGATCACAAGCAAGATTTTGTATGGAAAATCTTATTAAATTACAGGTAAAAAGTGTAATTTCTGGTGAAATTTAAGTGTTTCACGGAGGATAATCTGAGTTTAGATCATCCGACCAAATGTGGAATATGGTCCTGAGCTACAGCGCGGAATATTGGCCAGGAAACAGGACGAGGTGAGACACTTGGTGAAAATTTGTCACATTTAGCGGATGAATTTTGCAGGTTTCGTGAGGTCACAGAGACGTCTGGCCACCAAATTCTAACCACGGAAGCCGTGGCCAGCAGCAATTAGCCACTAACTTAAACCAGGAGAGCAACAACTGGAGGCAGGTGTTTCATTACGCAGAGCCGGCTGTCTGAAGTCATACCGTGGGGGGAGAGCTAACAATGCTGACGTGTTGGGTGTGAATAAACAAAGGCGGCACAGAGACGGGATGTTGTTCAATCCCTGCGTGGACAATTTGAGGCAAAATATTACGAGAATTCCCAAAACTGCCAACTGTAATCAGAAAAGTGCATTGTTTTGCTGTCGAAAAGGCCGTTTCGCCTGGTCCAAGGCAGGAGCGTCACTCTGTGGGATCAGCTCTCAGAGGAAAACGTGGCCTGTAACATCTGGAGCCGTCACATGGTTACAATTGCGAGCTGGAAGTGGAGACGAAACATGCTACTGAAATATTTTCTGAACATGAGATGTGTTTCCTGCAGAGCGGCGTTTAGCTCCAGACTGATAATCCAGAAAAGGCCCGAGAACATAAGGAGCTGCCCTCCGAGTGGAAAACGTAAAGACGTGTTTGTGGGACGGTGTTCATCCAGGGGGCGCTCTGCAGAAGCCACGACACTGCGCTTTTGTGAGGTTCGTCTCCTAGAAGTAATAAATGAGAATATCCTTCCTGAACAGGGAGCCTAAGAACCTTCACGGTGAATTTAAGGAGCGGAGATCCACCAAATGCTTTTCCTTAAGCCCTCAGCATGCTGGGAGGAGAAGGAGGGGAGAGTTCCCTGCGACCCCCCTGTGCCACCTCCTTCCTTCTACCTTTTTATTTTGCTTTGCTGTCATTACCGTCACCGCCGCCATCATCATCATCATCATCATCATCATCATCATCACCACGGTGGAGACCCCTCCAAGCCTCGCCGTGATATTGCCCATCATTTTTCTCCCCCCGTCGTCAGCTCGGGTTACAATCTGTAACCCGCGACTGCCTCAGAATTAGAACGTCCCCCGTGAGTTAGATTTTTCGGCTCGTTTCTCTTCTCGCAGCCCTTCCGCCCTCGTCTTCGTCTTGAATCTTTTTCCTGTTTTTGTCCCCTCCAAGCCTCGCCGTGATATTGCCCATCATTTTTCTCCCCCCGTCGTCAGCTCGGGTTACAATCTGTAACCCGCGACTGCCTCAGAATTAGAACGTCCCCCGTGAGTTAGATTTTTCGGCTCGTTTCTCTTCTCGCAGCCCTTCCGCCCTCGTCTTCGTCTTGAATCTTTTTCCTGTTTTTGTTGTCGTTGCCTTCGAGGCTCGGCGGCGTTTATTCGCCCTAATCGCGGCCTCATCTCCAGGCCAGCTTTGACAGATGGTTATAGGCGCACAATAGCATTAAGAGTTTTTCTCCTTCCTCACCTCTCCGCCTCCGCCTGCTCCTCTGCTGCGCGACAAATGGCGATCAGACGGCGAGGCCCGGCTCCTGTGTAGGTAAACTCTGTCAAAGCGCGCCTCCTCCTCCTGCCGCTGTCGGCACTCCGAGGTAAGCTGCATTAACCTCGCTGACTGTTATTAAAAAGATGCATTTCCCCAGGTCTCCCCCGCGCCTCCTTTTCTCTCCTCCTTTCTGATGTATTCACATGTTTGGAACGAACAAACGAACACCGGGGCGGCGTCATAAATTCTCACCGCCAGCCGCGGCCGCTCTAATTTCCATCCCACCGCCGCTCCTGTCAGACGAGAGCCGCCGGATGATACATAGGGGTAAATAAGGAGGGTGAAATCAGCCCCTCCTGTCTGCTCCCTACCTTTTACCCCCCCCCCGAGGCATGCTGGGAAATTGACTGCACGCTAGATTTTGAAAATTAGCCCCTTAATGTTAGCCAGACGAGTGGGGTTGAGCAGGCCGGAGTCACCCACAGCAGATTAATTACCAATTTTTCAGCTGGTTTTGAATTTTTATCAGCGGCGTCCATGAAGGAGGAGGAGTGATGGAGCGGGGAAACGTGCAGGTAATGGATCCACCTTTAACTCCTTTGAGTTAAGGCAGGACATGTCATCCCTCACATCAAAAACGTTAACACGGACGTTAAGCGTGACTTCATAATGTTAGTTTACTGTAGGAGTGAGACGAGTCTAAAGCGTTAAATTCATCGCTTCGGCCGAACGGCCTCCGGGTTTCGGTCGTCGTGCAGTCGAGGCAGCACTTTCTTTTCAAGTTTATTCCAACCGCGTTTCACATTAGCATGACTTCTTTGATTCAATGATGCGAGGTGGGTTCCCATATGCCTGCTTTCATGTGTATTTTTGTTTTCTGCTTATAAAATTGTGCTATTTATGTATATAAAAGTTAAATGCAAATAAGTTACCGACGTCCATTTAGCTATTTGTTGTCACATTTTCCTTTCCTCTTCATCTCCACTGCATTAGTTGCGCCTTTTTCTTCTTTTGTGGTAAAATGGCACCTGACCTGACCTGAGGTATGTTTGCCACCTGCTGGCTAGCTTGATAAACTACCTCCTAATATTCACATAATGGTGCGGTTTTCGATTTTTCGGGAAATTTGGCTAAACTTTGCGGCCCATTTTACTGGAAGCCTGGCTCATGAATCACACAGAGACACAGATTCCTCTGGACTCACCTCCGCGTCAGGGCCAGTTTGGCTCTCACGCCTAAACGATCACACTGACAGGTCTCGGTGTTGTAGCCCAGTGAATAAAAATGCATACACACAGCAGCACCACTGATCCGCTTCCAATGCTTATAGTTTGGAGATTGATTTTCCACCTTCCAGGAACCCAAAGTTTTTAGGACATTTCAACACTGTGCAGAAACAGAAGCAGATGTAGGTCTAGCATGATCCTTCAGACAGATGAAAGGCTGCTTTGGAAGGCCGTCAGGATGGGTGTTTCAGTCAGAGAGGCCGACGCCGACAGAAACAAACTCTCCATGATGTCACGATGCAAACACGGGCTACACAAACAATCAGGATCTGGAGGGAAACCTGAAAACCGGCCTACTCAGTGCGAGGGGCCTGGATGCAGGCGCATCCGAAGCTCGCCCACCCGGCGGAGGCAGAGAGAGTTGTTGGGAGGATGGCAGAGGTCGCCGAGTCGGATGTGGGCCTGCCGGGACCTGCTAGGGATTAACACAAGCGCTGCGCTCAGGACATATGGCATTTGCCATCTCCCACTGGGAGAAGAGACTCTCCCTCAGCTCCCCCCGTCCTCATCTCGTCCCTCTCTATCCGATTCTCTCAGCGCTCCTGTCGGGATTTAGCTTCAAGTGCTTTAGTTGTTTACTGTGCATTAAATGCCCCCGCTGCAACCTCTCCCACCCGCCCCCAAACTTCAGAGGAGAGGCTGCTGACACGGTGAAGCCCCGGCAGACGGCGGCCGGGGTCGTCGCAGGGAGGTGTCCGCCTTTAATTCCAGGCGTGGAGGAGGAAGTGACACTTTTTAGCAGTTTGGTTGTGATTCTTTCACAGGAAAACCACCAAAGAGCAGCGCCACAGAGCCTCTTCATGCTTGGATTTGGGTGAATTTGCAGAGCAATTAGCCATAAATTGAGCTTCCCCTTATTGTATGGAATCTAATAAAAGCAATTTCTCTCATTTAAAACCAGGCGGCATGCTCGTATTCTGCAGGTATGGCTGACAGGAGGCACATTTTTCTGTTTTTACCCTGTAAAACTAGCTAGCAGACATTTTCCTGGACAGTTTTAGATGAACAGCCCTTCTTGCTCCAATCGCTCCTGCCACATTCCCCGACTCCGTACGATATAGATGGTGAAAGGTAAATGTGTTCATGACAAACAGTCCCTGGGAAAAAAAGAGAGAGAGCGAACAAGGCCAACCAGGCTGTCTCCATAAAATGCATCACTTGCTTTAAAAGCAAGGAGAAAGAAACTAATAACGTGTTTCTGCATTTCAAACCAGCCAGTTGTCCCATTTTCCAGCAATTCTCTCTCACGCACCATCACACTGGAGTCTTTGTCACTTATT
The DNA here is from genome assembly GCA_001698575.1 of Mola mola. Taxonomy (NCBI): domain Eukaryota; kingdom Metazoa; phylum Chordata; class Actinopteri; order Tetraodontiformes; family Molidae; genus Mola; species Mola mola. The sequence continues at coordinate 189,266 of KV751406.1, forward strand.
GTCAGTATTGTAAAACAAGACCCAAAAGTGAGGAAATAAAGCCAAAAAGACACAATATGAACGGCACTCAACTAAGAGTCTGATAAAGTTTCTTTTATTGGATTAAGTTATAAAACCTACTAATAAATCAAATTTTAATTATATACAAGGGGTCTAGTGATTATTTTACTGGATCCAAGACTAATTTAGTTTCCACTTAGGTGGTTTTCTTTAAATCTTCATCAATGTACCTCAGCTTTGGTAAAGCTCTCTTTCAGGCCCTAAAATTTCCAAAACGCATCCTTTTTTATGGACGGATTCAGATAGAAATAAACGTACTTCATGGATTTTTTTTGTCTTGGTTTAACACCAAGAAACACCAGGAAACAATGCTGTTTTGGCCACTGACTGACTTTCCTGATTTTATACAGAATCGTTACAGTTAATGAGTCAAAAACACGGCTCGTTTGCTGTAGGTAACTTCTCCGTGTTAGCAAACACTACAGGAACATGTCGCGACAAGTGCGACTTCTTTACAACGGTCTGACGTTCTAAACGGTCCTTTTGATTGAACTGATTTTCAAACTATAATGCTTTTTGTGAAATTTTAGACCCTCAAAGTTTGGGAAATCGGGCTTAGGTTTAAAAATACCTCTATTCTCCATCATCACATTTAAAAACAACAAATTTAGGCCTCCCAAATGTATTAAAGTTAGGTAATCTATAACGTCCTTCTGACCCGAAAATGACTAAACTGAAGCCGATTTTACGCACCAGAACATGTAGTGAAGGCCTGAAAATTTGACCACTTTGTTAACCGGAGCCGCAGACTATGAATCAAGCTTCATCAAGCAGCTAATTGGCAGCGCGAGGAGCATCAGGAGCGTGTTGAACGACCTCCCGTCCCTTCTTGGAGCGTGAATACTATCACTCAGCCTCACGCAGGCAGGTACACTCTTGTCATCCTCCATCTTCATAAACAGGAATGTTATTATAACATGATGGAGTGCCGTGTTTTCCTCCTTTATTTATGGCACGCCGCAATGTGCCGGAAATCAAAGCTTGTAATTCGGCGGCTCGATGTTTATTGTGCGCCTCCCGTGTCTAGAGACGTTTGATAAACAGCATGTTGCAAAAGCAGGAGGGGAGAAAAAAAAGAAAGAAAAGGTGTTGGAGGATCTTGTGGGAGCTTGCCAAATAATACCCCATTCAGCGCAGCTACCGTGTGAAAACGCCTCCCCACGCTGGCTCATATTTCACCGCCAGAACGAGCGGTTCGCCGTATGGGCCCAGTGATGAATTACACCAAAGCACATTCCTTATGGGAAATCTGGATGGCGCAGGAGAGAAGGGGAAGCGAGCTCCAGCGACAAATTGCCTTCACTGCCAGTTAGTCCGCATTTCTTTCTTCTCTCGGTGTTGCTGCTGTTGTTGTTAGAGGAAGACGGTCGGGGGGTTTATTTTGTCAGGTGGAGGTTATTTCGTCTTCTGCGAGACATTTGGTAATCCCCCCAGGTAGCGCAGCCTCTGGATCGGAGGCCGGCGGAGAAGGAATTTCGGAGCGCCGTGGGAGAGTGAGCAACGCAACAAAAAAGCTTCCCGCAGACGATGATTTGCCCCATCAGCTCTGTCGATACCTGGTAGAAGTGGCGAACAAGCAGGGTTGGGCTGCAGGCCAGACGAGCTACCCAGTCGGCCGGTTGGACGGTTTCCAGTTCAAATCCCCGGGATGTTTCTAGGAGGATGCAGCGCTCACACCACTCCAGTCCCGCAGGCGGGAGCGCCAGGGCCGAGGGCCACGAGGATAACCCACAATCTGGAGGATGAACCCCGCCTCTGAGCCGGGCTCAAGAGGAGATAATACAAGAGGGATGGAAGGGTTCAATCATCTCCAAAACCTGCTGCAGTGTCCTTGTGCAAGGCACTAATCCTCCGCAGGATCGCGACCCTGACTTTTGACATCGGAAACAACAAAGATTCAAGCAGGTTCAAGTCACTCGAAACAACAGATGGAGTAAATATCCTGGTCAATTTTTAGGATACCAACAAAATTCTGGAATATTCCAGACCACACATGGGCCCAAAGTCCTCAAACAAAAATCAATCAAAGAGAGCATTTTGTTGTTGAATCTAGAGGTGAATATTGGCAATTTCCTGTTTGGACTAAATGGCTCAAGTTAGGTCGTCCTCACCCGAGTGTTGAGTTACTCTTTGTGAATTCAGGAGAGACACGAGGACGGTAAACTCCAAAGATCTATATAATTGTAATATTGATGAACTATCTGTATATACCACAAATTTACAGTTAAAATTTATAAATATAACTGTAAATATATGTTAAAAATAATAAAATTCAAAATATTCACAAACACATCACCTCATACAAGATAATACAAATATTTCTGTTGAATATTCGCACATGTAACTCAAAATACATGTGTGTGACATATATCTGAATCTCAATTTTATGTCCATATCACTGTTTTCTTTCTGAATTAAAAGGTCCAAACCAAATGAAATTCCATCTGGAAGTTAAACTAAATTTTAAAACTACTGGAAAAATCCCACAAAAACAAAAGTGGATCAGCTCCTACTAACTTCCTGTTCTATGAAATATCCACCTCCAGGACAGGAAATTGAAACAAACACCAACCAAACGCCACCAGAGGTGTTCTGATTATACGTGTTGGCGCATGTAAATGAAATCTTATCCCATGTCAGCTGCCAATAGCAAATCTTTTTGCCACCAAGCATGCTGACTCTCTTATCATTATCGCCGTGCCTCAAACTGTGCCCAGACAACAAAATCAGTGCAAAAAGTCCCAATAAAACGGACCATTATTTCTGAAATAGTAATGTGCTGCCACTGTGGTGAGGAGAACCCTCGACCGGCTTCAAAGCCGGGCTGTACGGAGATGGTCCTCTGTCGGCTGGTGAAGAAACTCAACATCAGTAATATGAGAACCTCCAAAGGAGAATTTGGATATTTTTAGGTTTTTAGGCTGAACAAGAAAATTGACCACCTGGTGGTTATATATGACTGTTCGGTGGAGGGTGCTGAAGAAGGGCTGGGCTGGTTTTTGTGGTGGTGTGATGGGTAGAAATGTCATTATAAGTCAGTTTTTAGTTGGAACAGGATGTCTCCTTGTTTTGTTGAGTTCTATCAGTCGTAAATGCAGATTTGACGGGATTAATAACACAACAGCCTGTTTAATGCCCCTTTCACACTGGCCAGAAATCCCACTGTACTGCCACCTCACAGTGACCTTTGACCCCTAAAATCGAACCAGTTCATCTTTGAATCAGAGTGGACGTTTGTGCAAACTTTGGAGAAAATCCCTCACATTGTTCTCGAGATATATCTTGTTCACAAGAACGGACGGACAGGCGGAAACATAAATCCGACCCAGTGTGAAAATACTGCAGTTCTCCTTTAACGTCATCAGCAAGTCACATTTTTTTAAACGAGTGGCGGCACGGAGAGATTACCAGTCGACAGCACTCCTTCCTTCAGTCCTCCTTTACCTCCGAACAAATCCCAAAATTCATGAGCGCGTTACAGGCGTAATCCAGCCTCGGTTCGCTGGTTTTTGAGGAGAGGGGAGAGATTGTAGGTGAGCCAACAAAAGCCGCATGAAAAACGTGCCTCGATAGGTGGTCTCTGCCGCCGTCTGATTTATTGACACCCCTCACCGGGAGCTCTGTCTGAGGAGGGGGTGGGGGGGCGGGGTGGGTATTTCTGCTGACAGGGCGGTTTTTCTCTCAACAGTCTCTGGCAGATAAGTGAATGTGATAATACGGCTGCCAAGGAAAGTCTCTCAGCTCTTCAGCCTCCGGAAGAATATTTGTGCCTCGCTCACCCCCCCCACCCCCGCCCTCCTCGCCGCTCCCGTAATTCAGTAAACTGGAGTAATTACCACAGAGGCGTGCTCAATAATTACAAAATGCCCCGTCACGGCCGTGCCACCACATCTTGCTCTGCTGCCGGCGATAACGCAGGTGAGACGAATCGCAGAAAACAGATCTGATGGTGTTGTTATGGTGAAGAAATGTCATTATGATCAAGGTTTGCGCTGCTGGCGGCGGCGGCGAGGGGGGAGGGTCTCAACTGGTGTACAGGAGTACACGTGTTTTCTCACCTCCTCGCAGGTACAAGGCCGGTGACCCCCGTGTTGCTCTCCAGTGCTGAAAATGCACATATCCTTCAGCCAGGCGGCGTGAAATGCGCTTAATTATCAGCCGCAGATCGACAGAACATTAGGAGCTGTTTACTGTAATCCCATTTTTTAGTCTGATTTCCTCGACTCTTCTCCTGGTGGCGTGTTTACTGAGGATTGGACACGGAGGCGTCCCGCAGATCCCGGCTATCCCGCGCAGCTTCCGTGGGACGGCGCCGGCAACCCGGACCCCCAAGTAATTAGCAAAACTGCGGCCCTAATGCTCGTCTCCTTGAGAGTTTGACCCTATTTGTTTGTGCCGAGGTAATTCCATTACGCCCGTGCGATTCCCAGGAGCCGCCACGAGTTAACGCTAAATGCTCACCAGAGAGGGGATAAGTATTTGGCAAGGCATCAGCAAAGAGAGGAAAGGCGGCGGCGGAGCTCAATAACACTTCTTTCATGTTGACAAATTCCATTAGTGCGCAAAGGCTGCTGTTTGTGCTCTATTTTATTTATGATAATGCTCGGGCGTCGCAGGGACGCCGTATTCATCACCCGAGCCACCTATGTCGCCTCACAGCGCGCGGCGGACGCCTGTGAAACCGCTGTGTACGGAACGCTCAGCAGGGCCTGCTGGGAAGAGAAGGTGGCGTTTCAGCCCCGGGTTTTGACTGCAAGGTGCTGACGTCTCCTGTTCACAGGCATTCAGAGGAACTTGTAGCCCCAAATTGTGAGTTTCTATTTTCGTCCTCAGGGGCTGCAGGTCGTGTTTGAATCAGAAAAAATGAAAAGTGATTGAACTCATTAAATACTGTCATTGATTCCTGTTGAATCGGAATCTTGAAGTGAGATAAGACTGATTTCAACGGGACGCGTGAAAATATCTTGAAATTTCACCAGCTTCTGTTGCAAAGTTCAAGACAAAGTGATACAACACGTGACAATGTGGCCACGATAATATCAGGATACGGCAACTTTTGCTGTAATCGCGAACGTGAACTGAGCCAAAATGATGTCATTGAAAGTGCAAATATTCACACTTTAGTGCGTCTTTAACACACAGACTAAAACTTATCAAGGTTTCACCCTTAATCCAAGAAAAACAGATCAAATATAAAAAATTATTAGTAGTATTAAAATAAATGCACATTTTAGCGCTTTT